>SJYA01000065.1:1059476-1088274 GCA_006410615.1 Neotragus moschatus | reverse complement strand
AAAAAGCAAGAGAGTTCCAGAAAAACATCTGTTTCTGCTTTATTGACTATGTCAAAGCCTTTGACTGTGTGAATCACAATGAATGGTGGAAAATTCTGAAAGAGATGGGGATACCAAACCACCTGACCTGCCTCTTGAGAAATCTGAATGCAGGTCAGGAAGCAACAGTTAGAACTGGACATGGAACAACAGACTGGTTCCAAATAGGAAAAGGAGTATGTCAAGGCTTTATATTATCACCCTGCTTATTTAACTTATATGCAGAGTACATCATGAGAAACGCTGGGCTGGAAGAAGAAAAAGCTGGAATCAAGATTGCTGGGAGAAATATCAATAACGTCAGATATGCAGATGACACCACCCTTATGGCAGAAAGTGAAGAGGAACTAAAAAGCCTCTTGATGAAAGTGAACAGAGAGAGTGAAAAAGTTGGCTTAAATTTCAACATTCAGAAAATGAAGATCATGGCATCTGGTCCCATCATTTCATGGGAAATAGATGGGGAAACAGTGGAAACAGTGTCAGACTTTATTTTTTTGTGCTCCAAAATCACTGCAGATGGTAATTTCAGCCATGAAATTAAAAGACGCTCACTCCTTGGAAGAAAGTTATGACAAACCTAGATAGCATATTCAAAAGCAGAGGCATTACTTTGCCAATAAAAATCCGTATAGTCAAGGCTATGGTTTTTCCAGTGGTCATGTATGGTTGTGAACGTTGGACTGTGAAGAAAGCTGAGCACTGAAAAATTGATGCTTTTGAACTGTGGTGTATAGAAGACTCTTGAGAGTTCCTTGGACTGCAAGGAGATCCAACCAGTCCAGTCTAAAGGAGATCAGTCCAGGGTGTTCTTTGGAAGGACTGATGCTAAAGCTGAAACTCCAGTACTTTGGCCACCTGATACGAAGAAGTGACTTATTGGAAAAGACTCTGAGGCTCGGAGGGATTGGGGGCAGGAGGAGAAGGGGACGATAGAGGATGAGATGGCTGGATGGCATCACTGACTCGATGGACATGAGTTTGTGTGAACTCCAGGAGTTGGTGATGGACAGGGAGGCCTGGTGTGCTGCAATTCATGGGGTTGCAAAGAGTCGGACATGACTGAGCCACTGAACTGAACTGAATCCTTAATGATGTTAAGTATCTTTTCGTGTATCTGTTGGCTATCTGTATGTCTTTTTTGGGGAAACATCTTTTGAGATATTATGACCATTTTTAATCATATATTTGTTTGCTGTTGAGTTTTATGAATTCTTTACATGTTTTAGATATTAACTCCATATCACATTTCTGATTTGCAAATATTTTCTTCCCATTTGCTGGGTTGCCATTTCATTTTATTGATGGTTTCCTTTGTTGTACAGAAGCTTTAGTTTCATACTGTCTCACTTGTTTATTTTGCTTTTGTTGCCTTTTTTTGGTATCAAATCCAAAAAATTATCAAGACTTATGTCAAGGAATTTACTACCTATGTTTTCATCTAGAAGTTTTATAGTTTTAGGTCTTAACATTCAAGTGTTTAATCTATTTGGGTTTAGTTTTTGTGTGTGATATTAAGGTGTGGTTCAGTTTCATTTCTTTCTTTCTTTTTTTTTTTTTTTCATGTGGGTATCTAACTTCCCTTGTACTGTTTATTTTTTTTTCCCATTGTATATTCTTGGCTCTTTTGTCCTAAATAAATTACCCAGGTATTCATGAGCAGATTTATTTACATGGTCTTAGGCAATTTCCCTTTGCTATTAATTGAACCATAGGAACCTGTTGATATTCAACTTCCCTTTAAAATTCAATTTCCTATAGTTTAAACTAATTCATTTATAGGTACATGGTCAGTAATCCCAAAAAGCCAGTTTATGAGCATGTATATTCTCTTAAGTTATGGAATATATATATTTAACAAAATTATGGAATATATATATGTTATACAGTATATATATGAACACACATATAAAATGTAGACATAATTATCTAAAAGAAGAAAAATAAATGAGCAACAACATTCACATTTTTTTGAGCATAGAATTTATATACCCATATGCTTTACTGCATTTTTAGGATATTTTGGATCTTCATATATTCTGTTTATGTGCCTTCCTAATCCTCGGTTGTCAGTTTTAGAAGATGAGGGCTATAATTAATACAGTACTTAACATTCCATAATTCACTGCTCTTTAAAGGTAATAGTGCTGAAATTCGGACCTATTTCTGATGAAGTATCAGCCCACCCAAATATAGTTTTAAAAATCAAGAAAGTAAATGGACTGTCTTTAAATGTGTAAAAGGTAAAATCTTTAAAAGGTTATATTACATGTTATATTTTATAGCTATAAGGATTTCAATTGCTATTAAAATTGGGGGGAAATTAAGTCCTAAATACATAGTTTTATGTCAGAGGGAAAATTTTGATAGCAGAATTCTCCCAAAATTTATTATTTGGAAAGTGCATTTCCCCCCCTGTGAATAACAGAAACAGTCATGTGATTATTTCTCTCCTTAAGAAAAGTTTCTATGAATCATAAATCCATTTGGTTTGGGTAGGAAACAGATAGCAAAAACAACAGTCATGCACCTTGTATGGTGATTTTAAACGTGCTCATATTACCATGTTTGAGTTTTATAATAGCCCTTTCAGGCAGGGAAGAATGTGTATTATCCCCCTTCAGTGACTGGTATATCATGCCAGGAAACAGTATAGTCTGCTAGCATATATCCTATATATATTATTATAGAAAGACATTACTGCAGGTCTACTACTTATTTATTGGTTCATATTATCTAATCTAAAGCTATTGCTCTACTCTGTGGCCTAGTTTTCAGTCTAAAGTTATCAGGCAAGGGAGATGTGCAATTGGAAAATAGAAGAGGATGCTGGATTTTGTGTTACAGACAACTGAGAAAGAATGAAAAGCACTATGAAGTAGAAAACAATACTAAGCATGTGTTTAGGAAGATCATTTTAGTAACCATTGGAGCATATAGTCATCAGAAACATATTAGTATCAATGATCCTTAAAGAAACTGATGATAGTGTCCAGAAAGAAAAAAAAAAGTGGAAACCTATACTACAAATGATGGAAAGAAATATCAAGCTCTGACAATAACTGTGAAGTAGATTGGATGCCTAACATGATTATGATAGTCATATAGTTTATCATCCACAACATCTTTAAGAGTGAAAGAAATTTCTATTAATAGTGGAAATGAAATGGCAGTTATGAATTAAAATTGTCCCAAACAGGAATGAATTGTCTTTGAAGGTATGCTGAAAAGAAGAATCAAAGAAGCCTGTGAGGACTTTAATGAAGTACATGGAGATAAAAATTCTAAAGACTAGTAACTTGGAAGAAGTTAATTGCAAGAACCATTTAATGAGTTTTGTTTTCTATCCCCATGCAGTAAATAAAAATATTCAAAAGTCAGTTTGAAATTAGGTCTATTTGAATCTCTGGAGTTAGATGAACACTAGAAATAGACATCAGGGTTCCTGGCATACTGTGAATGTTTGCAAACTTTGACAAACTTGCAAACTTTGTAAATGACATCATTGGAGAAAAAATAAGAGAGGGAAGAAATGAAGGGTCTAATAGATAAAATGCTGAGAAGAGTTTGGGTTCACATAAGTCAAAAGAGGAAAAGAATTTGAAGACATTCAGAGAGGTAAATAGTGTCAAGTGTTAGAAAATGTTGATACAGAACAGATACTAAAAATGGGCCCCTGGATTTGTCATTTAGTTGGTCAATAGTGACCTTTGCAAGAGCAGCTTCAGTGGAAGGAAACAGAAGTCAGATTTTAACAGGATGACAACAAATGGAGGAGTTGAATAGTATCCACTAGATAAAATAGTAACCTAACTTTGCTATGTACTCATTTCTATTGTAAGCGGTTTATATAGATAACTGCATGTAATCTTCATACTATTCTGATGAAAAAGTCATTGCTTAAAATTACTGCCTGTAGGGAATTCCCTGGTGGTCCAATGTTTAGGACTCTGTGCTTTCACTGCTAAGGGCCTAGGTTCAATCTTTAGTTGGGGAACTAATTCCACAAGCTGCACAGAGTGGCCTAAAAAGAAAGTTATTGCTTTAAAAAAAAAAATGGAACCTGTACTCAAGCCATGAGACCATTTAAGAGCCTATTCTTTTAACCTCTGAGTGTTGGCTATTTTCTCATGCATTAAGAGTAACCAACATATAGCGGTTAAGAGACTGGACTCAAAATTCTCACTATACCTTTTGAGTTATTAAAGAGTGATGCTCTGCTTAAAAAAGAGATTATTAAAATCCATGTTCCTCACTTCCCATGCACCCCTCAAAGTAGAAAAGCTATCGTGTTCTGCACCATCCTTCATCAATACATAATTTACTATATCACATAGGCTGGCATTGAGAGGCATGATATAGGGGACAGGAATGGAAAACAAGCCCAACATGGCAGTGACTTCTGTGGAGAGAAGAAGGTCTTGAATAATTTGTCATTGGTAGATACTGAAAGAGGAAGAAAGAGAAACAGTCTACTTGGAAGAAGGGAGCAGATTATGTTTCAAAGGGAAAGGGAGAGATTTTTCAGATTTCACTAGGTTAGGCCATGTTGCTGACAGCTGTCCGTGATTTGTGACTTTGAGCAAGACATTTAATGTTTCAGTCTCAATTTTCTTGTTTGTAAAATGAGAAGTTTGAGTTAAGTGATCTCTAATGTTTTTTCTAGTTATAATGTTTCTAAATAGTTTTGAGTATTTGCTTAGTCTTTTCCTTATTTTATCTGATAATATACCGTCTATGTCTGTTAAAAAACAATGGCTGTTTTATGGCCTTAAGGGAAACCACATGAAATTATTAATTGGGTAGTGTAATGGGTCTGTGCTTTGAGGTCTCACATAAGATGTTTTATTTAGTGATGCTGCAGATGTGTATTTTTACATTTAATAACCAGAAATGTCATTAATATATTATCTATTATAAAACAGTTCCACCCACTTTTAGAATATCTTTCTCCATAAAGTTAAAACTCATTATAATGTCTCATGCATTAAGTCTATGTATCATTCCTATCACTCATATTTTATTGATTTTCTTTTGAAGCACTGTCAAGGGAAATTTATAGCAGCAACAGATTCATTGACCTTGTAATTACGTGGCTTATAGCATTCTCTCCAAAACTGATAATTATTTCCTACAAAAAGTAACTTGTTCTTTAAGTTTTGTTCTTTTAGTAAAACTCTGACACACACCTTATATTTTGTGATCAAGATACTTTTGTTTTTCCAGCCGATTATGACAATCTTTTGGAAGAAGGATAAGGTTACCCATCTTCACTGTTGGCAGATCTGTGGCAGATGGTTTGGACATTCATTCTGTGATTGCTTCCCTGACACATTCTCAGAGGATCAATTCCTTGAGTGATAGATGGGAAAAGGACCACTCCCTTTGGCTCCTCTTTGTATTTCCTCTTTACAAAGAGGTATTCTGAACAAAAGAAATCTGGGTTTCTGGTCTAGAGTTCTTACCTGTTATATAGTGATTGAGTCTTCAAGCAAGAGGTAACACAACTTCATATATGGACACACCAGTTGGGGAATCTTAAAAATTTGGATACAGATTAAGGTAAATTAGATACATGTTGGTTTGCCTTTTGGAAAACAATTTTATTTCACTGTTGATTCTCATTTATCTTGTAACAATTTTGTTTGAACCCAGACTGAGGCCTCTGTTTCCAAAACAATAGTTGTTAGTCACTGATCGTGTCTTTGCAACCCCATGGACTGCGGCACACCAGGCTTCCCTGTCCTTCATCATCTCCCGGAGCTTGCTCAAACTCATGTCCATGGAGTCTGTGATGCCATCCAACCATCTCATCCTGTTTTCCCCTTCTCCTCCTGCCTTCAGTCTTTCCCAGCATAAGTGTCTTTTCCATGAGTCAGCTCTTTGCATCTGGTGGCCAAAGTATTGGCACTTCAACTTCAGCATCAGTCCTTGCAATGGATATTCAAGGTCGATCTCCTTTAGGATTNAACTGCATGTAATCTTCATACTATTCTGATGAAAAAGTCATTGCTTAAAATTACTGCCTGTAGGGAATTCCCTGGTGGTCCAATGTTTAGGACTCTGTGCTTTCACTGCTAAGGGCGTAGGTTCAATCTTTAGTTGGGGAACTAATTCCACAAGCTGCACAGAGTGGCCTAAAAAGAAAGTTATTGCTTTAAAAAAAAAAATGGAACCTGTACTCAAGCCATGAGACCATTTAAGAGCCTATTCTTTTAACCTCTGAGTGTTGGCTATTTTCTCATGCATTAAGAGTAACCAACATATAGCGGTTAAGAGACTGGACTCAAAATTCTCACTATACCTTTTGAGTTATTAAAGAGTGATGCTCTGCTTAAAAAAGAGATTATTAAAATCCATGTTCCTCACTTCCCATGCACCCCTCAAAGTAGAAAAGCTATCGTGTTCTGCACCATCCTTCATCAATACATAATTTACTATATCACATAGGCTGGCATTGAGAGGCATGATATAGGGGACAGGAATGGAAAACAAGCCCAACATGGCAGTGACTTCTGTGGAGAGAAGAAGGTCTTGAATAATTTGTCATTGGTAGATACTGAAAGAGGAAGAAAGAGAAACAGTCTACTTGGAAGAAGGGAGCAGATTATGTTTCAAAGGGAAAGGGAGAGATTTTTCAGATTTCACTAGGTTAGGCCATGTTGCTGACAGCTGTCCGTGATTTGTGACTTTGAGCAAGACATTTAATGTTTCAGTCTCAATTTTCTTGTTTGTAAAATGAGAAGTTTGAGTTAAGTGATCTCTAATGTTTTTTCTAGTTATAATGTTTCTAAATAGTTTTGAGTATTTGCTTAGTCTTTTCCTTATTTTATCTGATAATATACCGTCTATGTCTGTTAAAAAACAATGGCTGTTTTATGGCCTTAAGGGAAACCACATGAAATTATTAATTGGGTAGTGTAATGGGTCTGTGCTTTGAGGTCTCACATAAGATGTTTTATTTAGTGATGCTGCAGATGTGTATTTTTACATTTAATAACCAGAAATGTCATTAATATATTATCTATTATAAAACAGTTCCACCCACTTTTAGAATATCTTTCTCCATAAAGTTAAAACTCATTATAATGTCTCATGCATTAAGTCTATGTATCATTCCTATCACTCATATTTTATTGATTTTCTTTTGAAGCACTGTCAAGGGAAATTTATAGCAGCAACAGATTCATTGACCTTGTAATTACGTGGCTTATAGCATTCTCTCCAAAACTGATAATTATTTCCTACAAAAAGTAACTTGTTCTTTAAGTTTTGTTCTTTTAGTAAAACTCTGACACACACCTTATATTTTGTGATCAAGATACTTTTGTTTTTCCAGCCGATTATGACAATCTTTTGGAAGAAGGATAAGGTTACCCATCTTCACTGTTGGCAGATCTGTGGCAGATGGTTTGGACATTCATTCTGTGATTGCTTCCCTGACACATTCTCAGAGGATCAATTCCTTGAGTGATAGATGGGAAAAGGACCACTCCCTTTGGCTCCTCTTTGTATTTCCTCTTTACAAAGAGGTATTCTGAACAAAAGAAATCTGGGTTTCTGGTCTAGAGTTCTTACCTGTTATATAGTGATTGAGTCTTCAAGCAAGAGGTAACACAACTTCATATATGGACACACCAGTTGGGGAATCTTAAAAATTTGGATACAGATTAAGGTAAATTAGATACTTGTTGGTTTGCCTTTTGGAAAACAATTTTATTTCACTGTTGATTCTCATTTATCTTGTAACAATTTTGTTTGAACCCAGACTGAGGCCTCTGTTTCCAAAACAATAGTTGTTAGTCACTGATCGTGTCTTTGCAACCCCATGGACTGCGGCACACCAGGCTTCCCTGTCCTTCATCATCTCCCGGAGCTTGCTCAAACTCATGTCCATGGAGTCTGTGATGCCATCCAACCATCTCATCCTGTTTTCCCCTTCTCCTCCTGCCTTCAGTCTTTCCCAGCATAAGTGTCTTTTCCATGAGTCAGCTCTTTGCATCTGGTGGCCAAAGTATTGGCACTTCAACTTCAGCATCAGTCCTTGCAATGGATATTCAAGGTCGATCTCCTTTAGGATTGACTGGTTGGATCTCCTTGCAGACCAAGGGATTCTCAAGAGTCTTCTCCAACACCACAGTTCAAAAGCATCAATTCTTCAGCATTAAGCCTTCTTTATGGTCCAACTCTCACATCCATACACAACTACTGGAAAAACCATAGCTTTGACTAGATAAACTTTTGTCAACAAAGTAATGTTTCTGCTTAATATCCTGTCTAGATTTGTCATAGCTTTTCTTCCAAGGAGCAAGCATCTTTTAATTTCATGGCTGTGGTTACTGTCTGCAGTGATTTTGGAGCCCAAGGAAATAGTCTGTCTCTGTTCCCATTGTTTCCCCATCTAATTGCAATGAAGTGATGGGACCAGATGCCATGATCTTAGTTTTCTGAATGCTGAGTTTTAAGCCAGCTTTCTAAGTCTCCTCTTTCACCTTCATCAAGAGGCTCTTCAGTTCCTCTTCACTTTCTGCCATAAGAGTGGTTTCTTCAGCATATATGAGGTTATTGATATTTCTCCTGGCAGTCTTTCATCCAGCCTGGTATTTTGCATGATGTACTCTGCATGTAAGTTCAACAAGCAGGGTGACAATATACCACCTTGGCATACTCCTTTCCCAATTTGGAACCAGTCCATTGTTTCATGTTCAGTTCTAACTGTTGCTTCTTGACCTGCATGCAGGATTCTCAGGAGGCAATAATTAGGTATTCCAAAAAATTGCAATTCTAAGTGATTTTCTCACTTGTATCACGTGGCCATAATATGTCTCTTTGTTCCTCTTATCTCCTAGTGATAACATCAACAATAAAACCCAATACATCAAATTAATTTGGAAGACTGCCATTTATAGTTCATATATATATATATATATATATATATATACATATTATACTGAACATTTCAGTTCTTTGTATTCCTACCTGGGGCTTTAGTGATAGAATGCTCTGTGAGGGTGAGGATGGGAAAGTGGGACATTTGGGAGTTTCTGAATGAAAATAGTTACACTATTTCCAAGAAACATTATGTTTCACTTTATAACTGGACTAGGAATCACCAGCTGTTCAAAATGTCTGACTTGTACTGTTTATTAGACTGAAAGATAAATTCAGCATTACAGTGATAATAATATTAAATGTGTACAAAGTTTTTGGTCCTATGTGGGCACAACTATAGGAACTATAGTATGATCTGTTGCTGTTATTGTGAATAATTCATTAAGAACTGTGCTATTTTGTAAGAGTAATGCTTTGTGGTGTCCTTGAAACATTCTTCCTCCTCCATTTCTGAACATAATCTGTTTCATATCTTCACAACACAGCCATCTAATCACACTAGCATCCAATCTCAACACAAACCCAGACTAAAAGTATTGCTTTGCCAGTAGGACAAATATGTTCTGAAAATTGGCTGCAAGCCCTACTCCATATTCTTTTCTCGGTTTACTCTCCTACTTCACATTCTGAAATATGAAAAATAATCTGTAGTAATCATCTTCATCTTGAGATTGTGAAATCTACCAAACTATATTCATATTAAAACTATATTTTCTGCTTTCCTTCCTAATGTAAAAGTGTTCCTATTTTATTAAAAGCTACTTTCACTGTAGATATGATCATCTTTTAATAAATATTTTTTTCTGAAGTCATTTTTTCCTGCCAGTAATATCTCTCTTTCTTTCAAAAGGATTATTCTAGCCATACTCTACTAAGATCCTCCATCTTAAAAAAAAAAAAAAAAAAGATTCACTTTTAGACTATCTCCCTCCTTGCTCTTCTGTTCAGCAAAAATTATTAAGGTATTTATGTTTCTATTGCCCCTTCTTCACTATACTGTCTCCTCATCATAGTAAGATAGGCACCCATACTAAGCACTCTGTTGAAACTGATCATACTAAAAGCATCAGCTATCAACATATTGCAAAGTACAGTAGCCACTTCTCACCTTAGTAGGGCCTCATAGCTCATTCACTCTATAAACACACACCTCTTGGCTTCCACCCCACCACACACACACCTAGTTCTCCTCATACCTGTTAGCTACTCTTTCTCAGTCTCATTTTCATATTTCTTCTCCTTTTCCTGGTCTCTCTAAATGAGTGCTCCCTTGGCTTACAGCTTGTTTACAATCATTCTCTAAATCATTTCTCGGTGTTGTTGTTTAGTCGCTCAGTCATGTCCAGCTCTTTGCCACCCCATGGACCACAGCTTGCCAGCTTTCTCTGTCCTAGTCACTTGCTTATAAATATTATCTTCTGTTTCTGTAACTCACACTTTTATATCTCTGTCTCTGGATTTTCCATTCCTCCCTCACTCCCTCCCCACTTCCCCTCCTTTCTTCCTTCTTTTTTTTATTTCCTTCTCTCTTTCTCTTTTTTGGTTTGAGTTCTATAATTTTCTCTCCAACCATTTACCAGACATCCCCAGCTGAATATAAAGTAGACATCACAAGAACTATATGGCCAAAAATAAAATATTTGATTCTCCTATACCTTCATCTCAGTCTCATCTTCTATCTTCGCCATCCCAGTATTCAGCACTTCCACTTATCCAGTAGCTTAATACTGGATTTATCTTGAGATTTCTTACCCTCTCCCATCTAATCTAGCAGCAGGTTTGATTGACTCTATCTCCAAAATAGGTTCTATGCTAATCATCCTCCCTCCATCTCCCCTGTCACCATCCTAATCTCCATTTCTCACAGAGAAACAAAAATTATTCTAATAAACTCTAAATAAAAACACATCACTCCCCTACTTAAATGGTACAATAGCATCTTGTTTCATTCACATAAAAATTCCAATTCCTTTTCTGGTCACAGGACTCTTTCTAACCTGGACTGTACCTATACGTCCAAGACCAGCTTGTACTACCATCTTCCAGACACAAGAGAGACATAGATGCCTCACACATGACAAGTCTGGCCCTATCTCAGGCCTTTTCTGCTTGCTAGTCCCTCTGGATGTTCTTCTCACAAATTGGATCACGGGTGCATCCGCTTAC
Source organism: Neotragus moschatus (assembly GCA_006410615.1). NCBI lineage: Eukaryota > Metazoa > Chordata > Mammalia > Artiodactyla > Bovidae > Neotragus > Neotragus moschatus. The sequence continues at coordinate 1,077,177 of SJYA01000065.1, read as the reverse complement.
ACTGACTGTGGCTCATTTTGACTAATACTGCCTCACTTATAGTCTCGTGACTTTGTCTTGTTTTCTTTATGGGGCTCATTAATGTTGGAAATCAGATTGTGTATTTCTGCATTTCCTTATTTCTTTTCTGTACCCTTAACTTCAACTCAATGTAGGCAGCTCCATTTCCCATTGTCAGAATCCTGGTTCCCAACCATACTGATACGTGTCTTAATTTGTTCCACCCTACAATACACTCAAAACAACTACTACTAACAACAATATTACCAAGTATGGTTCACATTTTCTTTGTACTTTTTGTCTTTAGAAGCTAGACTGCTAAAGGTGTCAAGTCAAATTTTGTGTCATAAGTTAGGAAAAGGGTTTCTCTTGTGGTTACGCTCTGTATATAGCTGTGTTCACTTATTGATACTTCCATTAAATTCAAGGTTAACCTTTCTTTTTTTATCAAATACTATTTCCAAATATGGAAAATATTTAAATAATATAAAAATAAAAAGTTATGCTCAAAAAATCTTGCTCCCAACCAAAGTGTAGTAGTGTAGTTTGAAAATTATAATCAATATATTATTATGAATCTTTAATTAATTGTTTTATTTACAACTTACTGATTCTACTATTACTGGACTTTCAGGATGTTTCTTGATTTCTTTCCCCTTTATAATTGTGCTAGTATCAACAAATATGTTTTGTTTTGTTTTTTTTAATTCTGAGATAGGCTGGTATGAAAGTAATTGGAATTGGTACAAAATAACTGGGTTGGTGCAAAGTTCATTTCAGTTGGTGCAAAAATAATTGCAGTTGGTGGTACAAAAGTAATTGTAGTTGCGTTAGTGAAAAAGTAATTGTTATTGGTGCAAAAGTAATTCAAGTGCAGAAGTAATTGTGGTTGACTTTTGCACCAACCTCAGTTTTGAACCTCAGTATTTTTTCACCAACCACAGTTGCTTTTTCACTAACCTAATATTTCTCTGACCTTTTGATTTAATTGTGACGTAGAATACGTTGCCATTATGAAGTTTTGCTACTATTGTTACTCTGCATCAGATGTCAGCAATTATAGTTAGTAAGTTAGAATTGCCTGGTAGTTCAGCTGGTTAAGAACCCACCTGCAATGCAGGAGACCCTGGTTTATTTCCTGGGTTGTAAAGATCCGCTGGAGAAGGGATAGGCTACCCACTCCAGTATTCTTGAGCTTCTCTGGTGGCTGAGAGGGTAAAGAATCCACCTGCAATGTGGGGGTCCTGGGTTCAATCCCTAGGTTAGGAAGATTCCCTGGAGAAGGGAACAGCTACCCACTCCAGTATCCTGGCCTGGAGAATTCCATGGACGGAGGAGCCTGGCAGGCTACAGTCTGTGGGGTAACAAAGAGTCAAAGAGGACTGAATAAAATTCACTTTCACTTTCTTTCACTAATTATTCTAGATGATAGACTTTCTCCTTGTATATGCACTTGCCCTGAAGCAGATAATAAGTTCAAAGATTTGGAGTTAGGTCCTTGTTTCCCCCTGTATTACCTGTACATATGGGTAGCATTTATCTGAGACTAAGGTAGATTAATAATACCTGTTTTATGGAGTTTACTAACTATGGTGGTGTTCTTCTGACCAGGATGAGGTTTCCAGAAGTGGCCCATTCTAATTTATCCATGTTCCTTTGGCGAAGTTTTTTTTTTCAAACTCACTCTTGAGAGATAATCTCTTTTGTATGTCACATATTTTTTTGTTGTTGGAGTGAAGATGTTCTAGCAAATATATTCTCTTCTACCTACCGCTCTTGCACCTCTCCCAGGGGAGCTTACTAAGTGAGGTGGGAGAGAGATACCCCACACTAGAGTTCCTGGCTCATGAATGTGTAAATTTCTCTTTAGGTAATTGGATCAAAATTGTATGTTTCCATTTGAAAGACTTTACATTCTAACTTTGCTGGAAACTTATCCATGTGTTATGCAGTATAGTGCAAAGGCTGTAGCAGAAATATCAAATATTCTGAGAAAGGGAGAGATGATTGTAATTCAGGTAGGAAGGATCAGTCAAAAGATGACACTAACAATGATCTTTCAAAAGTTTAGCAAAGAAATGAGTTTGTGAATATTGCATGCAATTTAACAAATATGTGTCAGGAACCTCCAATATGCCTGCATCACATGAGATACTTCTGAGTATACAAAAAATACTATGAGAACACAGCATCTGCTTACAAAGAACTCCCAAGCTCTCCACATGACAGCTCACAGAGACTCTACATTGGCATCATCTCTCATAGTCACTATGATACTCTTAATTTATCTCGTGCACTGCAACCTGAATAATATTGCTAATGCAAAGCTTTCAACGTTGGATTCTTTTACTCTAAAGCCTTTAATGGCTTCCCGTTTTCTTGATAGAGTCTAGAATAAATGTTTTTGTTGCTCATTCTTATAATTTTTTAAATGTTCATTTATTTATTTATTTGGCTGTGTCAGGTCTTAGTTGTGGCACGTTTGATCTTCCTTGTGCCATGTGAGATCCTTCTCTGTGGTATACAGGCTCTCTAGTTGTGAGTGCACAGGCTCAACAGTTGCTCTGCAGCATATGAAATCTTAGTTTCCTGACCAGGGTTCCAACAATCATTCCCTGAGTTGCAGACTCAACCACTGGGGCACCCAGGGAGTCCCTCGGCCATAATTATTATTTTTTTTTTAATTTGAGCACTTCTCATTGCATAATTTAAATTTTATTTATAAAGTGCATAAATGGATCACTGTCCTGATGGGCACTGTGAAATATACAACAATAAATAATAGAGAAAAAGCAATAATGAGATCAACTTGAAACAAGTCATAGAAAAATATCTTGCTAACCATGATAGCATTCTACAATCATTACCTAATATTTGAAGACAACATACATATATACACACATATGCATACAGTAAAGCCATAATTTAATTAACAATCTGTATAAAATTTCAATTGCTGTTTAAATAGCTATCATTTATATCCAGTATGTGATTGATGAAGACCTCAGCCTAACAATATTAATAATTGCTACTCCAGTAGTTTCCACTGCCATTTTCTGGTTTACTTACACTTGCATTTTTTGTTGTTGTTGTTGTTTAATCTTTAAGTTTTGTCCAACTTTTTGTGACCCCATGGACTGCAGCATACCAGGCCTCCCTATCCTTCACTGTCTCCCAGAGTTTGCTCAAACTCACATCCATTGAGTTGGTGATGCTATCCAACCATCTCATCCTCTATTGCCCCTTTCTCCTGCTCTCAATCTTTCCCGGCATCAGAGTTTCTCCAGTGAGCCAGCTCATCACATCAGATGGCCAAAGTATTGGAGCTTCAGCTTTAGCATCAATCCTTCCAGTGAATCTTCAGGGGTGATTTCTTTTAGGATTGACTTGTTTAATCTTGATCGCCTACGGACTCTCAAGAGTCTTCTCCAGCGCCGCAATTTGAAAGCATCAACTCTTTGGCTCTTAGTATTCTTTTTGGTCCAACTCTCACATCCTTACATGACTACAGGGAAAACACAGCCTTCGCTATCTAAAACTTTGTCAGCAAAGTAATGTCTCTGCTTTTTAATACATTGTCTAGGTTTGTCATAGCTTTTCTTTCAAGGAGTAAGCCTATTTCATGTTGTGGCTGTAGTCACCATCCACAATGATTTGGGAGCACAAGAAAATAAAGTATGTCACTGTTTCCACTTTTTCCCCACCTATTTTCCATGAAGTGATAGGTTTGGATGCCTTGATCTTAATTTTTTTAATGTTGAGTTTCAAGTCAATTTTTTCACTCTTGTCTTTTACTCTCATCAAAAGTTTCTTTAGTTCCTCTTCGCTTTCTACCAATAGAGTGGTATCACTTGCATATCTTAGGTTGTTGATATTTCTCCCGGCAACCTTAATTCCAGCTTGTGCTTCATCTAGCCTGGCATTTCCCATGATGCACTCAGCATATTAGTTAAATAAGCAGGGTGACAATATATAGTCTTGACAAATTCCTTTCCCAATTTGGAACCAGGCCATTGTTCCATGTCTGGTTTTAACTGTTGCTCCTTTAATATATACAGGTTTCTCTTTAAGACGTTTCTACAATTTGTTGTGATCTATACAGTCAAGGCTTTGGTATAGTCAATAAAGCAGAAGTAGATGTTTTCCTGGAATTCCGCTGCTTTTTCTATGATTCAAAGCATGTTGGCTATTTGATCTCTGGTTTCTTTGTCTTTTCTAAATCCAACTTGTACATCTGGAAGTTCTCATTTCATGCACTGCTGAAGCCTAGCTTGAAGGATTTTGAGCATGACCTTGCTAGCATGTGAAATGAGTGCAATTGTGTGGTGGTTTGAACATTCTTTGGCATTGCCTTTATTTGGGAATGGAATGAAAACTGACCTTTTCCACTCCTGTGACCACTGCTGAGTTTTCCAAATTTGCTAACACAACTGACCTGAACTGAGTGCAGCACTTCAATAGCATCATCTTATAAGATTTTCAATAGCTCAGCTGGAATTCCATCACCTCCACTAGCTTTGTTCGTAGTAATGCTTCTTAATGCTCACTTGATTTCACAGCCCCGAATGTTTATCATCAAACCTTAGTTTCTTTGCCGGGATATTTTCATGCACTTGCTCATGTTGAGAGGTCTAATTTAGTTAAAACTAAATATGGCAATCCCAAATTTCCTTCCCTAGGTACACCCAAACTCTCAGACTATTCACACAGTCCTGAAAGTAAGTAGATGAAGGAGGTTCCACTTGTCACTTCATCTACATCGCAAAATGACCACTCTGCTCTCTTCAGGAAGCTGTGCTTCTGGCATATGACAAGTGACCACCCTTATATTTAGCTGGCCGAAGAAGTCAGTGTAAATCTGTGCAATAAATAAGAATAAAGCCTAAGTTTTCTTGTCTTTTTGATATGAAATAAGAGTAAAATAGGTCTATCATTATCTTTTTACACCCAAAGCATCAACTTTCATACTCTGTAAGGTACGGGTCCTCCACTGTACCAGGGAATAAAGCCCCAAATCCCTTATCTGGCTCCAAACTTCCCTATGACATAACTCTGATGTATCAATCTTAGTTCAGGCAGTACTTATTCAGAAGTGTTGCTCCTCTTCTCCTGCCCAGGCCATCTTCTCCTTGTCATCTGTGCTTTGATCCCTGTTATACCTCTACTTGAATGCCATGTCAGCTGTAATGTGAGAGCACTAAGCATCATTTAGCCATCTTTCTTTGGCTCATAGCCAACACAGTAACTGTTGAGGAGTATGGTCCTAACTGAGAACTCACTCTTGATCTCCCTATGTTAGTTGATAGCAAGATCTTCCTCATTTCAAATCAATGAGATTTTATACCCTAGCATCTTCTATCCTTTCCTCCCTTCATGAACAAAACAGCCTCAGTTACTAGTATATCTGTAAAATTTGTTTTCCCTTTTTTTCTCTGCATCTTAAATTCTCCATTACACCTTCAGTGAGTCTGCATAAGATAGAAATTATTTGGATAAGTAATTAGTAGATGAAGAAAAGCCTCTGGAATTTCATATAAGCTCACATTCATGCTAGATTTTTTTCCCTATGTGCTTTTTAGTGTAAATCACACTTTTTGGTGTGCTGTTTTTTTCTACTTAAAATATCTGCAGATAGCTCATGTAAAGACAGAATCTATTACTGTGATGTTATAGTATTTAGTCATTTTGATACTGAGATAGTTTCCCAGTAATTAACAACTAACATAAAAATGACTTCAAAACCCCAAGTTATTTTTCAAGAAGTGCCTGAAGCGGGGACTTTACACTGAAGTTAGTGTCATGCCTTACTCAATGTTTTTCAAAAATAAATCATTAAAATGTTTAATTTGTAAAGAGCATTTGAATTGTACTCTGTAAATCTATATTGTGAAGCTGATTCCTTGTTATACCCTGCACCTCTTTAAGATCTGTATTTCTGAAATTATCTCTTTTTTTATTTCTTCACTAGTACATTTTTATATATTTTTCCTTCTTCTGAAAATAATCCTTCCATCTAACTCATTTTTATTTATTCCATGTTATACCAATAGCAACCAATCTCCAAGAACCAAGAAAGATCCTTTCTTTTATAGAAGTTTAATGTCCAGCCCACCAGGGGGTTCATACGAAGTTACAAATACACAACTGATTATTGCATGAGAGTCTCAGGTTCCACATTTTTATCCAGCAAGCTTTGTGTCGCCTTTAGGATTAACTGGTCTTGTGGAAAGACAACCCAGGAAAGCATGGACATATTTTGTGCAGCACTATAACATTACAACGATGATACTCACTTATTAAAAAAAAAATCCTATTTAGCAAGAGTTTATCTTCATCAACATAGAAATCCCTGCACTCTTCAGCTCCAAGCGCCAAAGTCTTAGTCATCTTGAATTTTCAGTCCCAAGAAAAGGAATTTCTAAACATTTGTGGCAACACTTGCGCATAAGGCGACATGGGATTCAAGATTAGATACATACAGAAAGTGTCAAGATAACTGACACCATCTCATATTGATAAGGTATGCATTTTGTTTCTTTTTAATTTGAGCTCAACTTCAAGTGCCAAATGATACAAAGAAACTTATTTACAAAATAAAAACAGATTCACAGACTTAGGATATAAATTCATGGTTACCAAAGGGAAAGATAGGGGGAGGGGATGAACATATACTCACTACCATATATAAAATAGATAATAAAAAGAACCTACTGTATAGCATAGGGAACTCTATCCAATAACCTATAATAACTTTTGTGAGAAAAGAATCGGAAAAATAATAGATATATGTATATGATAACTACACCTGAAACTAACACAGCATTGTAAATCAATGATACTCCAATATAAAATTTAAAATATTTTGAAAATAGAAGTATAGTCAAAGTCCTAATGAATGAAAAGCATTCTCACTTGTATAAGAGATAGATTTTTGTGAACATTCAACTCGAGGCAAAGCAGGTCTTTTTGTGGCACCTTTCATTTCAGGGTACCTAACTTTAATGTTCAGAACATTATTATAATTATCTCAGTAGCATCAGAATTCTGTCAGCGAAACTTCACGCAGCAGTTTGTTTCACCCTCCCTGTGTGAGAAGGCAAGAGAAAAGGCCAGACTTTCCCGTATCAGACGAGGTTTCTAGAGAAATGCTTGAGCCCCATGCCTTTTTCTCCTACAGTATTATGACATCATATTATCCTTCATTTAACAGATTCCTGGTGTTAGCTCCATGTAATCATGACTATGTCTATACTTTAAAAATGTGTGCTGTGGTGTATGTTTAACTTCCTATAACCTAGACGTTTATAGATCTTAATGCAACATTTAGGAGTTCATATCATATTGATTAGCTAAATGAGACTGGGCAAGTAAGCATTAGTCGGAAACACTGAAATCACACTCAGTTTTATTGTTTAGTGATAAACTCTCATTTACCTCATAATACATTAACTTAAAAAATCTCCTGGGTTCAATGTCTGGTTGGGTTTCTCAGATTTATGTATTATCTTCCTCTTGATTTCTTAGTTTTCTTCCAGTTTTTGTATAGTAACTCTTTACTCCATGATATAAACATTTAACAGATGAATGCCTATTTATACATTGTTTTCATCACTGCTTATATTTGGCTTGCTATATATTGATATGTTTGTTTTTCTTATGTATTTTAGGACAACATTTTATTAAAATTTTTGATCATTATGGTTTTTAACCTCATATGTAAAATTTAAACAATAGGATTTTATTATTGGAGTATAATTGCATTACAAATATATGTTAGATTCTGCTGTATAACAAAGTGAATCCGCTCTATTGATACATATATCCCCTCCCTCTTGAACCTTCCTTCCACACCCCCTCAACCCACCCCTCTTGGTCATCACAGAGTACCTAGCTAAGCTCCCTGTAATACAGCAGCTTCACACTGGCTATTTTATATATGGTAGTATATATATGTCAGTCCTACTCTCCCAATTCGTCTCACTCTCCCTTTCCTCTCCTACATCCACATATCCATTCTCTACATCTGCAACTCTTTTCCTGCCCTGCAAACAAGTTCATCTGCACCATTTTTCTAGATTCCATACATATGCATTAATATACAATATTTGAACACTAGGATTGTAAACTTAGAAGAAAAAAATTGACAAAACTCAGCAGCAGCTAAGTCACTTCAGTCATGTCCGACTCTGTGCGACCCCGTAAATGGCAGCCCACCAGGCTCCCCCATCCCTTGGATTCTCCAGACAAGAACACTGGAGTGGGTTGCCATTTCCTTCTCCAGTGCTTGAAAGTGAAAAGTCAAAGTGAAGTCGCTCAGTCATGTCCAACTTTTAGCGACCCCATGGACTGCAGCCCACCAGGCTCCTCCAGTCATGGGATTTTCCAGGTAAGAGTACTGGAGTGGGGTGCCATTGCCTTCTCCGAACTAAACCACTAGTCCTTAAAATAAGCAGCTAACTAAATAAATAAGGCATATGGCACAAACTGTTACTGTGGTGTATTGTCTAATCTTTGAAATAAAAGACTAAGCATTTACACTGAAATTAACAAAATACCAAGCTACTCACAGTTAAAGGAACAGTTATCAGACCTGCCCAGTAATTTATACTGGCAACTCATATAATGAAACTTAACAAGTGAAACAAGGAGAAATTATTGGCGTGAAAACCAAGTGAGAAACGGGTTACCTAATTATATGAATTTTGAAAGGGACCTGGAAACTCTCATGCCTACTTTTTTTATGGAGGTTTGCTACAAGTTAATATACTAGAAAATGTTGCTTCATGGGGATGGTTTGGCCAAGGAAGAGACAGGAAAACAAATACAGCTTCATTCAGGCTCCTAAAGAAAAGCAGGACTGAAAGGAACAAAGAGATGAAACCAGGTGTCATGGGCGTGTTTATAATATTCCATCCATAAAGAATAACAATAAAACTGAACCTCTAGATTCATTTCTGTTGCTGTTGTTCAGTCAGTCAGTCACTAGTGTCCAACTCCTTGTGACCTCATGGATTGCAGCATGCCAGGTTTCCCTGTCCATCACCATCTCTGGGAGCTCCCTCAAACTCATGTACATTGAGTCGGTGAAGCCATCTTGTCCTCCATTGTCCATTTTTTCCCCTTAGTTTCTAATGTTCAAAGTCATTTACTGTATTTCATTTATTTTTAAAATGTTGATAAAATAATTTATTCTCTTAGTTTTAAACATGAACAATCATGTGATTCTTTTATCACTCTATGGTCAACATTTCAGGATTAAAAATGTAACAGTAAAAGTAATAATAAATAAAAATTTTAAAATATTTACAGCTCTCAATGAAATAAAATCAGAACAAAAGCTCTGTGCAGCCTGTGAAGAAGTCAAATGATGACATTTCATAGTAAGCCATTGATCTTGCAACAGTTCAGTTCAGTTCAGTTCAGTCACTCAGTCGTGTACGACTTTTTGTGACCCCATGAATTGCAGCACACCAGGCCTCCCTGTCCATCACCAACTCCCAGAGTTCATTGAAACTCATGTCTATCGAGTCGGTGATGCCATCCAGTCATCTCATCCTCTGTCGTCCCCTTCTCCTCCTGCCCCCAATCCCTCTCAGCATCAGAGTCTTTTCCAATGAGTCAACTCTTCGCATGAGATGGCCAAAGTACTGGAGTTTCAGCTTCAACATTAGTCTTTCAATGAACACCAAAGTACTGGAGTTTCAGCTTCAACATTAGTCTTTCAATGAACACCCAGGACTGATCTCCTTTAGGATGGACTGGTTGGATCTCCTTGCAGTCCAAGGGACTCTCAAGAGTCTTCTCCAACACCACAGTTCAAAAGCATCAATTCTTCAGTGCTCAGCTTTTTTCATAGTCCAACTCTCACATCCGTACATGACCACTGAAAAAACCATAGCCTTGATCTTGCATGCTTTGATTTAAAAGGAAATCTTGGAAGTCAGTTCACCTATAAATAAAGATCTGTTTAATAGAAAACTTTTTTTAAAAAATTGCTAATAGGTACTTCTTTTTCTCTCCAGCATCCCATTAAGAACTCCCCTTTCTTAAAATGAACTATATGTTCACTTTAGCAACAACTCTTTCAACTGTCCTAGATGACTGCTGTTACAAGAGTCCTCTTAGAGTTGCTTCTCTATTCTATTTCTTAGGACATAGATTTTGTGTAAGGGGAAAAAAGCTGAAATACCAAGGCCTACTGAAAGATGCCAGCATCTAAATACAAGTCTCATCATCTATGTACTTTTTCAACTAAAAGTTGATTACAATGAACTGAGAATAGAGGGACTATAATAAGAACAGAAATTAGATGTTGTTTTAGGGAAACAGATATTTCATATCAAAAAAGACCAGTTATTGATACAAATACATAAGGACATGAAATAACACTGTGATAAAACTTGGTTCAGCAGCCATATATTGAAGATAAAATGTGGGGAAGTACCAGCCTTATTAAGAATCATGCCCTCAGCTTAACTTTCAGTAGCATCTGGCCGAGAAACATTAGGTCCCTCCTTATAGCCCAAATTGCAGTCATTGTTACCAAATTATTTACAAGAAATTTGTATAATTACTTAGCAGCACCTATAACTCTGCTCTCCATCCTGCATATGAGACTTTGGAAAATCTGATCAAGCCACAACTTTCAAAACTTATGTCCCAAATTCTTTGCTAGACAAGTTTATCTTAACCAAATGAGTTTGACTTTTCCTTAAGTATATCTTTATCACTATTTCTGTGTTTATGTAATTCTTCTTGCCATGTGTCTTCAGTTCTAGACTGTACAGTAAATTTATTGTTACTAAGTGCATATTTCCTATAAATAGTACTAGTGTTGTTTGTATGTGTTTCTGTCATTAGATAAGTTAAGATGGAAGTGGTTGGCAAAAATTACCTTAAATCTTGTTCACCTGTTCAATTTGCTTGGAGAGAATCTCTTCATCGATTCCAGTGCCTTCCTCAATTAAAGATAAGTTTGAAAGGAAACAAATTCATTCTTACTGAGTGTAAAATACTACCCACCACATATTTTATTTTAAAATGAAATAGATAGATTTGAATTATGGAAATTCTTGTTGCTGTTGTTCAGCCACTCAGTTGTGTCTGACTCTTTGTGACACTATGGACTGTGCACGCCAGGCTTCCCTGTCCCTCATCTCCCGGAGCTTGTTCAAACTCATGTCCATTGAGTTGGTGAAACCCTCAAACCATGTCATCCTCTGTCATCGCCTTCTCCATAAAACATATGAAAGAAAGAACTTAAGGGAAAAAAATAAGCTTCTGAAAACAAGTTTTATAGGTACCTAGTCATAGTACGGGCCTTTGGTTCAGTTCAGTTCAGTTCAGTCACTCAGTCTTGTACAACTCTTTGCGACCCCATGAAACATAGCATGCCAGGCCTCCCTGTCCATCATCATCTCCCGGAGTTCACACAACCTCACATCCATCAAGTCGGTGATGCCATCCAGCCATCTCATCCTCTGTCGTCCCCATCTCTTCTTGCTCCCAATCCCTCCCAGCATCAGAGTCTTTTCCAATGAGTCAACTCTTCACATGAGGTAGCCAAAGTACTGGAGTTTCAGCTTCAGCATCATTCCCTCCAAAGAAATCCCAGGACTGATCTCCTTTAGGATGGACTGGTTGGATCTCCTTGCAGTCCAAGGAACTCTCAAGAGTCTTCTCCAACACCACAGTTCAAAAGCACAGTTCTTCAGTGCTCAGCTTTCTTCACAGTCCAATTCTCACATCCATACATGACCACTGGAAAAACCATAGCCTTGACTAGATGGACCTTGTTGGCAAAATAATATCTCTGCTTTTCAATATGCTGTCTAGGTTGGTCATAACTTTTCTTCCAAGGAGCAAGAGTCTTTTAATTTCATGGCTGCAGTCATCATCTGCAGTGATTTTGGAGCCCCCCAAAATAAAGTATGACACTGTCTCCACTGTTTCCCCTGTTTCCCCATCTATTTGCCATGAAGTGATGGGCCTGGATGCCATGATCTTCATTTTCTGAATGTTGAGTTTTTTCACTGTCCTCTTTCACTTTCATCAAGAGGTTAACCCTTCATTAATAACTAGATGAAGTAATGTTATAAACAATGCAAATTTTTAGGAAATAAGAAGGACTTTGTAATTTTTACGTAGTTTTTAATAGGTTGAGTGTCTCAATAAGAATGAAGGTTAAAAGATTTTTTCGAATCTTTTATCAAGTACAACAAAGTATTAAAAGTCACACCTTTGGTTATTTAACCTTAAGATAGTAAAGCTACATGGACTGAAAATGATGTACAATTTAGATCATGGCTACCAAAGCAAAGAGAATCTGCCAGACCTTCTGATGTCACCTGGCCTCTAACTTCTGTGAAAATTCATTGTGCTCATGCCCAAATGTGGTCTAGAATGTAAAGTATACTTGTCAGGCATGCCGGAGAAAGCTCTTCACTCTTTCATATTTATTTTAAACCTCAAAAACAAACCAGGAATAATCTCTTAGTTTCACATTTTCCTGTGGCCATTTGTGTAAATGTAGACATTCCATTTTTTCTAAATAAATTCATAATACTCTATCATCCAGCCAAACTGAAGAGAAGCGTCTCAGATGTTCATCAGTTTTCAGTTCTAGACACTTCATTGATTCTGTGAGTTTTCCCATGCCCATCTGTTTCTTCACACTCCAATGCAATCACAATGAACGAATAATATTAACTTACCGAACACGTGCCTATGTGTGGCCCTCTACTCAAAGCCCAATCAGAGCTTTCAAGATATTCTGATGGTTGTTTTATACCGATAGATACTTTTCAAACTTTATCTAAACTTCTAATCTTCTAACAAATTTGTTTCATATTAGTCTCCAGCATACTACTTGATATGGAGTGAAACAGGATTTGGGAAAGAGAAGACTTGGCCTAAAGTTCTGGTTCTGTCATTTCCTGGTTGTGTAATATTGGGCAGTTACTTTTTCCCAGCTCTGGTTTCCTAACCTGCAAATTTTTAATATCATTCATACTGTAAGGACGAAAGGACTAAAGTGCTATTCCACTTGACCCTCTACAGATATCAGTGCCTCTATTTCTTCCAGTGGTATTCTCAGTACACCTGACTAAGGTTCCTCCTGGAAACTTTCTTTTCTGGTAGCCCAAAGCTGAATTTTAGCCCTGGGGATGCCTAAGAACCATATAATTTCTCTGAAGGGAATAGACTATGTCATTATTTCAAGGCTGGTGGTGGTGGTTTAGTCACTAATTCATGTCCAACTCTTGTGACCCCATGGACTATGGCCCTCCAGGTTCTCCTGTCCATGGGATTCTCCAGGCAGGAATACTGGAGTGGGCTGCCATTTCCTTCTCCAGAGGAACTTCCCAACCCAGGAATTGAACCCCGGTCTCCTGCATTGCAGGAGAGTTCTTTACCAACTGAGCTACAAGGGAAGCCCTTTTCAAGGCTACTGGCTGGGAATTATGTCAACTCTGAGCCCTAGAATTGAAGCATGGATATTTCCATTACTGTGCCATCATTCAAGAACCAGCTTGGATGTGTACTCCTCTGGCCAATAGATAATAACCATCCCAATTGCAGATTAAGAAATACTAGTTTTAATCCATCCTGTTGGACAGCTGACCATTCTCATGCTTGGATCTATTCCACAGTAGTCTCACTACTTCTGGCACCAAATTATTGCCTTTATTAACCTCCCCAAACCTATCTACCTTGTTCTCATCATACTAGTGAGTTATCAAGTTGAATGAGCCCTATCAGCCCCCAGGATATCATGAAGCTTCCCCTGATCTGCCAACTAAGAGTTATCCTTACCATACCTAAATTCTAGTTCATGTCCAATTTATGTCACTTAATTTATCCTCTTTGATAATATATTTGTTGATATCTGAATTTTCATAGTAGATTTGAAGACCACAAACTTTGTCTTCCTGTGATGTTTAGGACTTTGTATTGAATATAGCCAGAACTGAATGAATAAATATTGAATAAATTAATCAAAGAATGTGAAAATGTAAAAATTATATTTAAAATACTCTTAAATACATATCTCCTCTGTAAGAGCAAGGAACCATGAAGCTTAAGTTCACTGCCTAAAGCTAATGTTCTGGTATAATTTATTTTTCCTAGTTGCATATGACCTTAAAATGATGCTCCTCTAAAAGCTATTAGAGAAGATTTCAGATTCTTTCCAAGAATTAAATTTAAATCATTTTTGACTATCAAAAACGCTTGGAAAAAAAATAGGCTAGATATATATATACTAGTGTTTAGTCACTCAGTCATGTCCAAATCTTTGCAACCCCATGGACTGTAGCCCACCAGTTTCCCTTTTCCATGGGATTCTCCAGGCAAGAATACTGGAGTGGGTATCCATTCCCTTCTCCAGGGGATCTTCCCAACCCCAAGCAGGCAGATTCTTTATCACCTGGGAAGCCCAGGTCGGCCATACTGCCTAGTAATATGAATATGTAAAACTGGAAAACATACCCAACCATTATTCCAATGAAGAGTGATTTTAAATAACTTTTAAAATATCAACAATTTAAGGAAAAAATTAAAAATCATGAGTTTGAGATGCTGCATAATATGAAATATTGAAATTAAACAGTGATATAGTGATACCATTTAAGTAATTTGCAGGTTATCAATGCTTGTATATGTAAGGATAGCTATATGACGACTAATCATCTTGTTTGGTTACTTAAAATATTTTATGGTTCATCACACTATCCAAATAATTGATGAAAATAATTTATATTTTAATGGCTGTCCCTCCAAAAATAAAGTTAAATTCAAATATCACATTTTTCTTCTTTATAAAAATTAATTCTTTTCATTGGTCAATGTCACTAAATACTCAGAAATAGGTTTTCTCTTTCTAAAGATTGAGTCTTGGATTTTAAAACAGGTACACATCACTTTGTTTTTAACATTCCCATGCAAAATAATGTATAAGAATACTTATTTTATTTTATTTTTTATCCAAGTGTCTGTGAAATTTTCAGAATCTTAACTAGACACTCATTTATATATTTGTAACATATGTGTTACATTTTTGTAACTCTATTTGGAATTGGATGGTAAATTAAATTCAGCTGAAATAAATTAAATAATTTATTAATAAATACATACATTTATAATAATAATAATAAATTTATTAATAATAATAAATAATTAAATTCAGACACACTAAAGGAATAATCTTTGGATTTTACCCTAAGAGGCTCCATGACAAATGGTTTCTCTTTTGCTCCACTTTGTAAAAAGCTTTCTCTATTCCCATCACTTTTAATGTAGTTCTTCAATAGTTAACTGAAACTTGCTCTTGCTTTTAATATAAACTTATGATATATTTACTAAATATAAAATAAGAATGATTATCCTATTAAATATAGTCAATATGAGATAAAAGCCAATTAAAACCCCAGATGGAAGTAATCCACAAGAGAAAATAGCATAAATGGGTAAAGGTAATCAGCTGATTGGTTTATAGATCTAAAGATCCCCAGGGGATGTTTTAAATCTACACATTGTGGCCCAGAATGCTGAATTTTGCATTTGGGAGCTCTGATTGAAGTAAAAGATCCTTAGAAGACTCTGCTCCCTCTTGGCTTTATATCCAAGGAAGACACAAAATAGGTTAGTTCCATCAGAGTCTGGAATAAACTGCCCAGAGTAAATTCTCCTCAGATCTTCCTCAAATAAGCTGGCATCTACCCCATTATAAATACTGCATATCTGCTACAAAGTTATAATTTGAGGAAAATGGCAGAATTTCAGTGGCTCAATATTTGACAGTGTATTATTGTTCTCTGTAAAACTGCAGTCATTCTATAGACTGCAGGATAATATAACTCCCCTGACTCACTGTGCCTGCAAATTATGACAAGAGAGAAATATTTGTGGTTTGTTACTCTCCTTCTCTTCTAGCTGGTCACAATTAATAATGTAGTTTTCCCCAGTGTTGTAAAAGATATCATAATCTTTAAAACGTCTGCTACGTATATGCTGGGTCAGAAGACAAAAAATATAGAGTAGACTGGAGACCTAGTCAAGAGATACATAGCTCACATAGGACCAAAACAATATTTTATAATTTAACAATGAAATGTAATACTTAAGCATAAAGCAGTTTGATGCAGACATCATTGGTTTTGCTTTCTGCTAGTTACAAATATTGAACAATTTGTTGCTGTTCAGTCACTCATTCGTGTCCAGTACTTTGTGACCCCACTGAACAGTTATTTGGTTTTTTAATAAAGATGAAGGAGTTAGGATTTACTTGTCTGCTTAAAAAATTAAATTTAGTATTAAATATAACTTCAGCCTCTGTTTTAGTCTGTTTAGGATGCTATAACAAAATATCACACACTAGATGGCTTAAATAACAAATATTTATTCTCTCATAGCTCTGGATGCTGGAAGGCCCATGATCAAGGTGCTGGCAAAGTTGATTTCTTGTAATAGCTCTCTTCCTGGCTTGTTGATGGGTACGTTTCTACTGTGTATTTCTATTAGGACTTCCCTGGTGGCTCAGATGGCAAAGCGTCTGCCTACAATGGGAGAGACCTGAGTTTGATCCCTGGGTCAGGAAGATCCTCTGGAGAAGGAAATGGCAACCCACTCCAGTACTCTTACCTGGAAAATTCCATGGACTGAGGATCCTGGTAGGCTACAGTCCATGGGATCGCAAAGAGTTTGACAGGACTGAGCGACTTCACTAATGACCTCTTCTTTGTGCACTAGCAAGAGGCAGGGAGAGAGCAAGCTTTCTGCTGTTCCTTCCTATAAGGACATTAATCCTTTGGAATCAAGGCTCCACCCATATGACTTCATTTAACCTTAATAGCTTTCTTGGAGGGCCCATACAACTACAGCCACTGAAGGTTATGGTTCAAGGTATGAATTTGGAGAGGACACATAACTTCACTTCATAAAAACCTGTAAATACATTTTTATTTTGTTCTCCTATATTTTCTTAATCATCAGTTCAGTCCAATTCAGTAAGTCAGTCCTGCCCAATTCTTTGCAGCCTCGTGGATTGCAGTACACCAGGCTTCCCTGTCCATCACCAACTCTCGGAGCATGCTCAAGCTCATGTCCATTGAGTCAGTGATGCTGTTCAAACATTTCATCCTCTGTCATCCCCTTCTCCTCCTGCCTTCAGTGTTTCCCAGCATCAGGGTCTTTACCAATGAGTCAGTTCTTTGCATCAGGTGGCCAAAGTATTGGAGCTTCAGCATCAGTCCTTGCAGTGAATATTCAGGGTTGATTTCCTTTAGGATTGACTGGTTTGTTCTTGCAGTCCAAGGGACTCTCAAGAGTCTTCTCCAACACCACAGTTCAAAAGCATAAATTATTCAGTGCTCAGCTTTCCTTATGGTCCAGCTTTCACATCCATACATGACTACTGGAAAAACCATAGCTTTGAATAGATGGACATTTGTTGGCAATGTCTCTGCTTTTTAATATGCAGTCTAGATTGGTCATAGCTTTTCTTCCTTTTTAATATAAACTTATTTATTTTAATTGGAGGCTAATTACTTTACAATATTGTATTGGTTTTGCCATACAGCAACATGAATCCACCACGGGTGTACACGTGTTTCCCATCCTGAACCCCCCTCCAACCTTCCTCCCCATACCATCCCTCTGGGTCATCCCAGTGCACCAGCCCCGAACATCCTGTATCATGCAT
>SJYA01000065.1:979098-1055523 GCA_006410615.1 Neotragus moschatus | reverse complement strand
ACTGAACTGAACTGAACTGAGACCTCAACAGTGGTTACTGTAGCACAGGAATTTAGGATAAAGGTACACTATAAAATCAGTGGGTAGATTCTGATAATATATCAAAATAAACAGGACTTTAAAGTTCAGAGCCAGAGACCAAGTCAAAAGTTTGGATAGTGAGGTAAAAAGAATCAGGAATCCTGGCAAAGGAATAGGGGAACTAGTCAGAATTCACCCAAAGCTACGGAAAAATGTTATGGAACACCACAGCTTCTTGCTTCATAAAGCAGCATGTAACCTCTTGCCAAAGGTAGAAACTGAGTTAAGAGAATCTGACCCTTGAAAATGGAAGATATTAGTGCCATTGTTTTTATTGCAGGATACAGAGATATTTAGCTGTGATGCTGGCTCAGTTATAGTCTTAGCTGACCCTGTGGGCAGTTCTGGAATTACAATGGCCCTTTAAATCTGTCCTAAGTTGGGCTGAGAAGGCCAGGCCCTTCTTTCCCTTCATCATTGGGTAGGTGCCAACCTGGGAAGGGGCATGACCTTGAGCAAGGCTGCTCTCTGCAGCTGATGCTGTCCCTGAAGGGACTGACAGTTGAAGGCTTCCTGCCAATAGCACTNAATCTGTCCTAAGTTGGGCTGAGAAGGCCAGGCCCTTCTTTCCCTTCATCATTGGGTAGGTGCCAACCTGGGAAGGGGCATGACCTTGAGCAAGGCTGCTCTCTGCAGCTGATGCTGTCCCTGAAGGGACTGACAGTTGAAGGCTTCCTGCCAATAGCACTCCCAGCAGCTGAGACAAGTCCTTTACTACTGGGAAGCTGACTGGCACAGCTCAGTTTCTACAAAACCATCAAAACCATATAAGTCCCTCTTTGAGTTATAATCTCAAAAAATAATCAAAATTTTACTTTTCTGTAAATTAAGAGCTTTGCCATGTCTTTAGTTCCTAAAGGAATTTTTTTTGATGTTACCACATTTGAATTATTTCATTAGCCTTTTTAACTTATAACAGTGAATTTTGATATGATTCAGAAATAACATATAAAGTGAATCATTCTACAGATAACTGCCTTAAATTTAGATGGGCAACATCTTTTTGAAATCACAAATTTAGAAAAACTGGAAAATTTGAAATGGGCTTCATTCAGCAACAATAATCTCACTAAAATGGAAGGCTTGGAATCTTGTGTTAACTTGGAAGAGCTCACATTAGATGGAAACTGCATCTCAAAGATAGAAGGTAAGATGTTAGATAATCCTAGAGTCTTAAAATATGAATGTCTAATTAAGAAGAGTAAAAAGTGAGTAACACTAATGAAGAAATTTCTGAAGAGGAAGATCTTCCAAGAAGTCCCAAGAGGGTTTGGAGCAGAATATTCTAAGTCACTTCAGCCGTGTCTAACTTTTTGTGACCCTATGAACTGTAGCCCAGCAGGCTCCTCTGTCCATGGGATTTTCCAGGCAAGAATACTGGAGTGGGTTGTCATGCCTTCCCTCCTCCAGGGGATTCTCCTGACCCAGGGTTGGAACCTGTATCTCAACGTCTCCTGCATTAGCAGGCAAATTCTTTACCACTAGTGCTACCTGTTAAGCCCAGAGTATTCTAAACACCTTTTAGTGGGATCTGTGGTTGGTTACTATATATAATGAGCCCAACTAGCTGACTTTCATTTCCTATGCCTTCCCTCCCATCTCTGAACCAGTGTTTACCATCTCTTACCAAACTTATCATGTAACAAACTAGGCAGTAGTCAAGATCTATACTATTGCATATATATTAATAAATGAATAAACGAGGTATACTTTTGAAAAAGATAAGTAGCCATACACAAACACACAAATACACATATCAGCATACTTATCTAGGTATAGAATATTTCTAGATGTGCATTTTGATAACAGGGTTGTCATTGAGAGAAGGTAAAAATTGAAAACCAAAGCCTGGGAAAGAGAATTTATTTGCTTTGGAATTGTTTTTAGCATATGTGTGTACTACCTTTTTCAAGGCTATGGTTTTTGCAGTAGTCATGTATGGATGTGAGATTTGGACTGTGAAGAAAACTGAGCGCTGAAGAATTGATGCTTTTGAACTGTGGTGTTGAAGAAGACTCTTGAGAGTCCCTTGGACTGCAAGGAGATCCAACCAGTTCATTCTAAAGGAGATCAGTCCTGGGATTTCTTTGGAAGGGATGATGCTAAAGCTGAAACCCCAGTACTTTGGCCACCTCATGCGAAGAGTTGAGTCACTGGAAAAGACTCTGATGCTGGGAGGGGTTGGGGTCAGGAGGAGAAGGGGACGATAGAGGATGAAATGGCTGGATGGCATCACCGACTGGATGAACGTGAGTTTGAGTGAATTCCGGGAGTTGGTGATGGACAGGGAGGTTGTACTACCTGACTGTACTACCTTTTTCATAAAATAGAAAATTTTAATTTAAAAAATTACATATGCAAAACAAGTGTTAATTACCTTTAAAAATAGAATGTTTAATATTCGTTATACTTTATTTTAATGGTGATTAACAATAGTTTATAAAAAAGTGCTTGATCATAGTAATCACATAGTTCAGTTCAGTTCAGTCACTCAGTCGTGTCCAACTCTTTGCGACCCCATGAATTGCAGTACTCCAGGCCTCCCTGTCCATCACCAACTCCCAGAGTTCACTCAAACTCACGTCCATCCAATCGGTGATTCTATCCAGCCATCTCATCCTCTGTCGTCCCCTTCTCCTCCTGCCCCCAATCCCTCCCAGCATCGGAGTCTTTTCCAATGAGTCAATTCTTCGCATGAGGTGGCCAAAGTACTGGGGTTTCAGCTTTAGCATCATTCCTTCCAAAGAACACCCAGGACTGGTCTCCTTTAGAATGGACTGGTTGGATCTCCTTGCAGTCCAAGAGACTCTCAAGAGTCTTCTTCAACACCACAGTTCAGAAGCATCAATTCTTTCGCTCTCAGCTTTCTTCACAGTTCAACTTCCACATCCATACTGGAAAAACCATAACCTTGACTAGACATACCTTTGTTGGCAAAGTAATGTCTCTGCTATTACATATTATTGAATATGCTATCTAGGTTGGTCATAACTTTCCTTCCAGGGAGTAAGTGTCTTTTAATTTCATGGCTGCATTCACCCCTAATCAAATACATGTACAGATTCACAGGCCTCTCTTCTATAGATTTCAGCTGAGTAAGAGGGTAGAGAGGTTTAGCTCAGGCATCTGCGTTTAGATCCATCACTAGCCTTCCACTCCCATACAATAGGGTGCGAATTTTGCTTTGTATATACAACTGAGAACCCATTTCCTTTTTATTCCCCTCCATGTGCTCATTGAAAGGAAGAATTCTTCAACCTGTCTTTTCCCTATACCCACTTTTCAAAGATAGCTACCCTACTAACTTTAACAGATATCTATCTTTTTTTTTTTTTTTTCCAAACACAGATAGGCCTAATATCCAATTCGAGGATTTTTGATTTGACAGCACATCCTGACTGGCCCCAGATTGATTTACTTTCAGCATTTCATAGTCCCATGATAAAGGTTGATGTGAGAAAGGAACATGAATAAAATTTATTGAGTATTCATTATTTATTTGCCAATAGCTATAATTGATACTTTTCAAGTATCACTCTATTTACTTGCATAGCCCTTAGAAGTAGATTTAGGTATATTCATTTCATGGATGAGGAAAATTAGGCTCAGAGTTTACATAATTCTACATAATTTACCTATGGTCCTAAATCTAGTAGTGTTACATTTGAAATCAACTCTGACTCCAGAGTTCTTGTCTTTCAACTGCATCATCCTATCCATAGTTTCAAAGTGTCTACAGTACATATTGTATTAATACATAGGGATTAGATTGTAGTGAGAATGTACTTTAACATTTCTATCTTAAAGTACTTCTAAACATAAAAAGGTAGAATTAGACTTTTTTTTTTTTAACTAGAAATGATGCCACAGTAAGGAATACTTTCCAGAGCATTGTATTCTAGTTCCTTACCCTTAATGTTTTACAGCACGGGTTGGTGAATACTTGAAGCTTTGTGTAGAGCTTTATATTACTGTGATGATGAAAACCTTAATTAATTACATCATTAAAAGGTTAATTGAAAGCTTAATTCAATATTCCTATATAGTGCTTTCCCTTAACATCTAAGAAAAATGAGTCTACTTAGAAATCCAAAATTAGAATTTAATATATTAGTTGGGACTTAATGCACATTATATTCTTCTTTAACAAAAGGAAAAACAATGATGATCAATACTATAAAATCTGTCAAGTAACTTGAACTTAGAAAAAGAAAAACAGCAAAACAACCAGCAGCTTATTTTTTGAATTAACCTTTCAGTGCTATCTGAATCTTTTTTTGAATTTGCTTATTTTTCTAGGCATTTCCAAGCTGACTAAATTAACCCGCCTCAGCATAAATAATAATCTCCTCACTGGTTTGGAAAAGCATACTTTTGATAACATGCTTCATCTGCATTCCCTTTCTCTTGAGAACAACAGAATCACTTCACTGAGTGGTTTACAGAAAGCTTTTACACTAATTGAGTTATACGTAAGCAATAACTATATTGCTCTCAATCAGGAGATCTACAATTTAAAGGTGACTATCTGGGGGCACTAATGTTTTTATTTTTCTAAAAATTTTATTTATTTATACTATGAAAGTAATACCTGCTCACTATATAGAATTTGGAAAATATAGAAAAAATGTAAAGAATAAAAATCAGGAAAAACAAGGTTTGTTAAAATGTATCTGCATTCAATTTGTGTACACATAACAAACATGTGAGTGTGTAACCATAGCTGATAGTGTCCCCAAGTTGATAGCTTCACAGAAATATATTATAGTCCTCAAATAAAATAATCCGATCTCCATTCCTTCTAACTGTGCCTTCCTTAAGCATTTCCAAGGATCGCCTAACCTGACTAGGGGATAAGATTCATTAACAATTCCTCTTCTCAGAGCAGTTCTTGATTATCTTTCACTACTTTCTGGTTCTTTCTCATGGCTTCTACCCTCTCTGGTCAGCTTTGCCCAGTTTTGCTTTCTTTAATTCTCCCCAGTAAACCTCTTATATTGAGACTACTGTATAACAGGTTTTACTGGGGGTTTTAATAAAATGGAAGTTTACTACAACAAAGAATAGGGATTTACTTCAAATGTAATGTGGGACTTCATAGTTTCTAAAGTTCAAAGGTCATTTCCTACCACTGAGAATCCCAAAGGCCTCTCTCCTTTTGCTGATATACCACATTGCTAGGGCTTTATCTCCTACCAAAAACTTACATCCATTTCCTATCTTTTCTTGCTTGCAAACTTATCCTCATTATATTCCCCCAATACAACTATTTCTAGAGCTACGTAGAGTCAACGTAATCAACAATAGCTACATAATAAACATTTTACATTATAGACACAGAGTAAGTAATTTTACCCCCTCATGTCAGGGCCCTTCCTTCACAACAAAGGCACATCAAAATATCTTATCTAATAAGGAAGCACACTGAAGTCTGCTACTCCCTTACCAGGCAGAAGCACTTCAGTTTTAACCCTCATCAGGAGACTGTTTTTTTCATCGCTTCATTTCACTATTATATCTGTATATGTGCTTATGTATGTGCTCAGTCATGTCCAGTTCTTTGAGACCCCATGGACTGTAGCACACCAGACTCCTCTGTCCATGGGATTTTCCAGGCAAGAATACCAGAGTGGGTTGCCATTTCCTCCTCTGGGGATCTTTCCCGCCCAGGGATCGAACTGGCATCTCCTGTGCCTCCTGCATTGGCAGGTGGATTCTTCTACCACTGAGCCACCTGGGAAGCCCATATTTGTATACTGTGTAGTGAGTAAGTAAGTGAAATCACTCAGTCGTACCCGACTCTTTGTGACCCCGTGGACTGTAGCCTGCCAGGCTCCTCCGTCCTTGGGATTTTTCCAGGCAAGAGTACTGGAGTGGGTTGTCATTTCCTTCTCCAGAGGATCTTCCTGACCCAAGGATCGAACCCAGGTCTCCCACATTATAAGCAAGACACTTTACCATCTCAGCCACCAGGGAAGTCATATACTACATAGTAGCCACATACTATTTAATAGACTGTTATTCCATAAACATAGCATATGTTTTAAACTTTGCTAAGTTCTTTACAAGTCTTTATCATGGGTAATACATTTAGCACCAGTATTCAAAAAGTGATTCTGGTCATATAGTATAGACCACTGAAATACTGCACAAACTTATACTTTAATAGTCTGAAAGTGTACTATAAATAATATACTCCAAAGATCTGAAATCACTATGGAATGAAGAGTAATTCAAATATTAAAATTCATGGATGATTAAACTCTTAAGGGGAAAAAACTGGTTAAAGTGAGTATATATGTATATCACATTAAATGTATGTATTTTTATTATGCAGGGTTTATGCAACTTGGTTATTCTAGACATGTATGGAAACATTATTGTATGGAATCAAGAAAACTACCGGTTGTTTGTAATATTTCATCTTCCAGAACTGAAAGCTTTGGATGGAATCTCAATTGTAAGTTTTTTGTTGACTCGTAGCATTTGGTCCAAACTGCATATTAATATATATCCATAGGTCATAGTCATTTTGAATGTTGCATTATCACTAGTATGTAAACTTTCTATGCTTATTAAAATCTGGATCCCCAAAGCACATTTTAGATCTGGGTTTTAATTTTTTCTCCTTTGGCCAGTTTTTAATTGTCTAAATGAGGTGGCACAGAAGGGAAGATACTGCTTACATTTACACCCACTGAATCCAATACCTAACAAATAAAGAGCACAATTTTATGAGACAGGATAGAAAAACTGCCCTGGAGCCCTACCATCTTGTTGGGCCTAAAAACTGCTTCCTGTTACCTGGAAATACAGTTAAGATTTAAGAAAAACATATTTGAACCAACGAATGGTGTGTCAACATTACAAGTAAACTGTACTAGTAAAAAATAACTTTTTGTACTGTGTTAAAAAATAACACAGAACATAGGATTGACTATGAAAGCAATATTTGGAAACTTGAATTCTGTAACAGGCAGGTTCACTCAAGGCTTCTGATTTCCTTGTAATAGGATACATGCACAACAAATGTATGGAGAATAGAAAGTTCCCTGTGTAACATTGCCTGGCACCTGTCAGACAATAAAACTCTTCAAGTTTCTAGAAAATTGAGAGATAGTTTATAATTATTTGGGACTTTGAGGTACTCTGATAAGATTACTAATTCTAACCTTGCTTTTTTCAGGACCCTCCTCAGAATGAAGAATCAAAAATGTTCCCCCCCCAAACATGAACAGTTCTCTAGAATGTTGCATACTGGGTTTTGTTTAGGTGTTGGTTTTCACTGAGGGTTGTTTTTAATACAGGCATTTGAAACTAGTACTGCATGTGCACCAGGGTGTTGTTGAGAATATTATTCTTCCCATCTCTCTGTGCCCTCAATTGAAGGGCCACCTTGGAAAGTGCTTTTGGAAGTAGGAAAAACATTCCCCCCTGAAGAAAAGTTATGCTCTCCCCGCTGACAATGAGTATTATTTAACTATTTTCCTTTTCACTTTGACTACCTTAAAGCTCAGAGCCAAATTTGTGGTTCAGTAACAGAAACCCTGTAGAACTTGTGGTCTCTCTCCCTATCCCAACACTCGATCTCTTCTAACTTACATCATTCTCAATCTCTGCTATTATTTACATTACTATTTGATTATATGTTCCTCCTGTAAGCTCCACAAAATTTTTGTAGGATGAGGTAGAATATATGAATTGATAATGGGACATGAAGATTAGTCTGAATAACCTAGACTTTAATTGAGAGGTAATGGGGAGGCATTGAAGTTTTTGAGTAGGGGAAAAACATAATTCAAAATTATATATTAGAAAATTTAACAGCAGTGTTTAGAGCAATAGACAAACCAATAGGAGACTATTAGCTTAATCTAGATATGAAGTACTGAGAAACTGAAATGAACCAAGGGGAAACAGTATTATAAATGGAGAGCTGAAAGGTAGAAATACTAGGAAGAATTGAGAGAACTTGGCAACCAATTAAATTTGAAAGATGAGGAAAGGAAAGAATAAAAGAGGTCTGTAAGGCTTGAGTCTATGCCAGTAAGAGATATAACAGAAATATTATAGGAAGAAAAGTAGTTTCAGGAATAAGATGATTAGTGTTGGACACACGAAGTTTTATAGGATAGTGGATCATCTGATTGGAGATGGCAAACAGGCAATTGAAAACACAAGACTAACTTCAGATATGGACATTTAATTTACATTTGTTTAGATTTGGAAGTAATTTAAAGAAAGTTGCCTAGTTAAAACCAAAAGCGTATACCATTGACTAAGGAAAGAAAGTAGAGAAAGTAAATCTAAGTGAGACTTTTAATAACTTCATTTAGTAAATGTAAAGAGGAAAAGAAGCCACCAAAAGTAGATGTAGCAGGACGTAGAAAGCAACATGATTCTAGAGTGTTTGAGAGGTAAATAGACATTGACTTTAGAAATAACATAGTCCAAAGGCTTTATTTTGTGAATGAACACAAAGAACTCCAGATAATTTAAATCCCTTATTCCAAGTGACATGACTTTTTAATGGTAAAGCATGGATAGCTAAGTCTCACTCTGTCTTCAGGGCTCCATGGATATATAATCATACCAGTATGTAAGGTAATGTTACTGGAAGTTCCAACTTTCTAATCATGGTTGATTTTCCTGGCAACCAGTCCCCATTCTCAGGGACTTTCCAAAAGTCATCTTGTTAAAATAAACTCAGGTGTGATTGAAAGGCTTGTTAAGAATGGCAGCACACTCCTTTCACCTGGTGGTTCTGGAGCTATTTCAGGAATCGAAAACAAAACCACAATATTATAATAAAAGATTCCCAGATGTGAGAGTTGGAACATAAAGAAGGCTGAGCAGCAAAGAATTGATGCTTTTGAACTATGGTATTGTAGAAGACTCTTGAGAGTCCCTTGGACAGGAAGGAGATTAAACCAGTCAGTCCTTTAGGAAATCAATCTTGAATATTCATTGGAAAGATTGGTGCTGAAACTGAAGCTTCAATGCTTTGGCTGCATGATGCAAAGAACTGACTCCTTGGAAAAACCCTGATGCTGGGAAAGACTGAAGGCAGGAGAAGAAGGAAATGAGAGGATGTGATGGTTGGATGGCATCACTAAGTCAGTGGACATGAGTTTGAGCAAGCTGCAAGAGATGATGGACAGGGAAGCCTGGCATGCTGCAGTCCATGGGGCTGCAAAGAGCCAGACATGACCGAGTGGCTGAACAACAACATGTCTCTAATACAGGAAATTACAAGGGTTTTAGGAGGTATGTGCCAGGAACAGTAGACAAAGACCAAATGTATGTTTCTTGTTATAAATCACAATATCATAACTCATGCCCTTGTCTTTTTACAGCAAAATGATCATAAATTCAAAAGATTTTGGAATATTGCTATAATCCCATTCAGTTATTATACAGTACATAACCATGTAAATGTCTCCCAGAGTGAGGCTACTCAGATTTACAGCTTTCCATTGGAGATTTTTGTCAGTTTCCTAAAATAGGAATAGTTTCAGAAAACATAGCTTCACCCTTTTAAGCATCTGCTATAATTGAACTGAGACAATATCAACTCCTGCTCTAGCCTCTTTTGAGGTAATATAAATAATACTGGACTTCCCTCATTACATTATGTATTCATTGATTGCTTTACCCACAACTTCCCTTCCCCATCCTTTCCATCTATACCCATATTTTTCCACTTCTGGAAGGGACATTAGGTTTGGCCACTGTGCTGGTCTAGATTGCAGACAATACTAGTCTACCATATACCTCCCCTCAGCCCACCTCGCTTAAAATCGGGTGAGGTGATAATAGGTACAAAACTAGTGGGCTAGTTTTGCTACCAGGAAATACAGATACATTCATTGTTAATTCCAATTTTGCCAGATGGAATGAAGGTAAAATCTACCCCCATCAGGCCTTTTGGAATTCTGACAAAATGTTTAAAAGCATAGTTTCTTGCTTAAAAATGATCCCTATTTCTAGCACTTATAATTGGAGGTGTGGTTCTGTGACCACTGCATCGGGTAGGAAAAAAAAGTTGAGGTGATGTGAGGAAGAAAGAAAGAAAAAGTATAATGATTTTACCAGCATCATCCTTCCATGGTAAGAAATGCATAGTCATATCAGCATCCTTCCCCTGTCCCCCAGATCCACCAGAAAAACAGACGTCTATCCATTGGGGACACTCTTTTAGCTCCATTCATATTCACTGAGTGTGTGCACACTCAGAAAGATGTGTAAGCCAGGCCCCAGACTGTCATGATTCTATCTCCCCCTGTTTTAGACAACCAGTGCCCATTCCAATTCTCTATCAAGCTACTACTCTGAAAAGGATAGTTTCCTGCCCATTGTTGCACACTATGGGCTGTAAAGCATGTTCCTTGGTCTGAAGAAATAACCATCAACTGTCCAAATCGGTGTCATATCTTCAGTTCCAGCTCTTTTATAGCACTATATGCATTTGCATTTACACTGGGTAAGCAAATCCCAGTCCAGGGTCAGTATCTATTTCTGTCAGGACGTATTTGTAGCTCCCTAGGGCTACCAGCCTCAGTCTGACATGCCAGCTGTGTTCAGGCCCTTCCCACAGGGAAGTCTGGCACACAGCCATCTGCAGTCTCTGTCTCTTTTGCTGGCAGATGGAACAGTGCTTATTGGCATTTTGTACCTAAGAGGGTGCAAGAGGAATATGTCTAGATTCATCCTATCTCTGCACTGCTGAGATGTTCCACACCCCCAATGTCCACCTATTTTATAGACCCAGGTGGCCACCCTAAGTGAACATATGGGCCTATCTGCTTGTCAATTTCAATCACATTCCAAAATCGAAAGCAAGTTCAAATGGGCATCAATGTGCCCTACTTTAATATACCCATCAATTTCCATAGGGCTGTGCCCCATATGGACATCATTTTAACAGGTCAGGTTTTCATTGTTCTCCTGCCTGACCATATGGCCAAGCAGGAACAGTAGATAAAGGTTTCTTATTATTATCAGAGTAACACACCAGAGAACTCACCACAGTGTTATTCCTCAGGTCTCAAGGTCCCTAGCTGGTCTGCCTTCTTCTCTGAACCTTTCAGTCTCCTATGTGTATTATATATGCAATATTCAGAGGGTTTGGCTGTACTTAGTATGAAGGAGGGAGAAATGAGTCCACTCCATTTTGACCTGGAACCAAAGAATTAAAGACATTTCAGTTCAGTTCAGTTCAGTCGCTCAGTCTTATCCGACTCTTTGCGACCCCATGAATCACAGCACGCCAGGCTTCCCTGTCCATCACCAACTCCCAGAGCTCACTAAAACTCATNTGTTTTTCTTTCTGGCTTACTTCACTCTGTATAATAGGCTCCAGTTTCATCCACCTCATTAGAACTGATTCAAATGTATTCTTTTTAATAGCTGAGTAATACTCCATTGTGTATATGTACCACAGCTTTCTTATCCATTCATCTGCTGATGAACATAGCTTTTCTTCCAAGGAACAAGTGTCTTTTAATTTCATGGCTGCAGTCACCATATACCATGATTCTTAATCATCGGTATTTAAGAATTATCCTTTACACCTCATTTTCTTTCAAAAATCAACATTTTGTGTTTATATGTGTGCACTTATATTTTGGAATTTACCTTTACATAGATTCAAATTTTTCTATGTTAGGTTTACATTTACTATGAATAATGGCTTTTCTTACATACCTCTTTTTTCTTTTGCATCACTTTCCATCTTCTACACAAATGGGATATATCTATATATTAGCTACTTTAATTTCTTTTACATGTCTCTACTTTCACTTTTCACTTTCATGCATTGGAGAAGGAAATGGCAACCCACTCCAGTGTTCTTGCCTGGAGAATCCCAGAGACAGGGGAACTTGGTGGGCTGCTGTCTATGGAGTCGCACAGAGTCAGACACGGCTGAAGCAACTTAGCAGCAGCAGCAGCAGCAAAGGCTATGTTGGCTTATATTCATTTGAAACTATAAATTCTCTCCTTCTAAAAATAGATATTAAAATGTGATTCCAGAAGACCTATCTTGCTGGTTGGTTAAATGTTTCTTTCTATTGAATATAAACTGCATCATTCTTTTGGAGAAATAAGGAAGAAGAATATTATTACAGTACATTGGAAAGACTTGGATATCAACCCCAGGGTTGTGGATGTATGACCTTGGACTGGTCATTGAGTCCACTAGTTTCTGTTTCCATAGGAGGCAAATATGAAAGTGAAATTTGCTCAGATGTGTTCAACTCTGTACCACTCCCATGGAATAGTCCATGGAATTCTCCATGCCAGAATACTGGAGGAGGCAGCTGTTTCCTTCTTCAGGGGACCTTCTGAACCCAGTGAACAAACCTAGCTCTCCCACACTGCGGCAAATTCTTTACCAGCTAAGCTACCAGGGAAGCCCAAGAATACAGGAGTGGGTAGCCTATTCCTTCTCCAGCGGATCTTCCTGACCAAGGAATCAAACTGGGGTCTCCTTTATTGCAGGCGGATTTTCTACCACCTGAGCTACTAGGGAAGCCCATAGACAAATATGAAAGTTATATAATTAATGCCCTATCCATTCTTAGGTTTGTGGCAAGGATAAAATGAAACTATATGTGTATGTAACATGTCACACAAAAACAAGTTATTATTCAGAGAAGCAATTAAGCATAAGAATAGGTTTCATAATTTCTTTTTCTTTTCTTCAATAGACATATTGAATGGACATATTGAATTCAACAATGTCAACAGACATTTTCCAATTCAGACATATTGAATTCAATAGACAATGTCAATAGACATTTTCCAATTAACATGGAAAATACAGACTTTTATGTGATCAAAAAATTAATCTTAGCAAGATTGGCTCTCACTTTTATCAGGTCTTAAAAATGTCCTCTTGTATCTGACCTGTATTTATCTAATTTTAAAATTTAGCAGCAGCTATATACAAAATGTTTTAAACTATCAATTTAATCAGTTATTTTTGGTAAAGATTTCAGTTTTACTCACAGTTAGAATTGTAAGTGACATAGTTTTTGTCTTCTGTGGCTTGCTACAATAGCATACTATTAGAAATAAATTAGAAATCTGCAGTCATTTAAGACCTGCCCCACCATTAAAAAAAAAAAAAAAAAAACTCTTTAAAATTTGCAAGAAGTAAGGGAAAATGAAAATAGTCATGTGTTGTTTAAACAAAACCTAACAGTTTAATAAAGTTTTCTAAGACGTCTACTCACTGACCCACAGATGGCACACCAATGTAGCAAATAGGAAACAGCCTGTTCTTATTGTAGGATTAGCTAAATTACCTTTGTGAGAATTTTATGAGGTCAGAGAAGGAAAAGTCAGGAAAGGAAAGAAGCCACTTCTGATTACTTTTCTTCTCTGTGGATTTTTGGTAGTTCCAGATCCAGGCACCTTCTCGGTATTAAAATATATTGAGAATTATACTCAGGCTGGAAGCTTAGTATTCACTGAGTACTATGAGCTGACTTTTTCCAAAAAGTGTAAAGGAAGTTGGTTGTGTAGGCGGGCCAAAGGGACTTCACACATGGAACTTATTTGGGTTTGTCCATATTGTATTTTTTCTACATGCAGAATTTAGAATTTTATGTGACTAAGTATTTGAAGATTTTCTATAGCTTGCTGTATTTTAAAGCTGAGAGAAAAAAGGAAAA
This sequence comes from Neotragus moschatus, assembly GCA_006410615.1. Lineage (NCBI taxonomy): Eukaryota > Metazoa > Chordata > Mammalia > Artiodactyla > Bovidae > Neotragus > Neotragus moschatus. Next base: position 1,041,763 of record SJYA01000065.1, on the reverse strand, counting down.
AAAAAAAAAAAGACAGTGTCTTCCTCAATTAAGTTTTGTAGATCTCTTGTGTTTTTATATTAACCTATGTGAATGATTTAAGGCAATTTTGATGATGCACACACAAAACAAGATTTTTTAATGTGTTTCCTACTAGTTTGCCCCATAAGTTGTGAAAGCAAGCTTGTTTCTTCTGTGACTGCCATGATATGAATTCACAGGATGTTTGAAAGCATTAGTTATGCAAAATCAGTGTGTTCTTGCAAAGTTTTATAAATTAAACATCTCGTAGTCAAATTAGCGGAGAAGGCAATGGCACCCCACACCAGTACTCTCACCTGGAAAATCCCATGGATGGAGGAGCCTGGTGGGCTGCAGTCCATGGGGTCGCTAGGAGTCGGACACGACTGAGCGACTTCACTTTCACTTTTCACTTTCATACATTGGAGAAGGCAATGGGAACCTACTCCAGTGTTCTTGCCTGGAGAATCCCAGGGATGAGGGAGCTTGGTGGGCTGCCGTCTCTGGGGTCGCACAGAGTCGGACATGACTGAAGCGACTTAGCAGCAACAGCAGCAGCAGTCAAATAAGGTTAAAAAGCACACGGGAGCAGGTATTATTTAAGGCACTGATTCTGTGAATTGTCTTGAAAAAACAAGCCTTTTGTAAGGTAAACAATTAACCAGTGTTTTGATCTTCCATGGCATATTTAAGTGCTCAAAAGCAGGACCCACCTGTATTTAATTTCTTTCTGGATGAGAAAAGAGCAAAAACAGTGGAAGTGGATTGAAATAGCCCAAATCAGAACAGGTAGTTGAAACCACACTCTGAAATCGAGTTGGACGTGGGGGAGGAGTGAGGATAGCCAGATGAGACTAGTTTTAAAGGGTGCCTGAGGGAGAGTGTGAAGTGGATGTTGGCAGCAACAGAACAAGTTCCTGTAGTTAGAGCAAGGCTGATGCTCAGGAATAATAGCCTCACATCTGGCAGGGTTTGAGGAGGTTGGTTTGTGGGAGCTCTGAGCCCCCAGAAAACTCTGTCACCAGCCCTTGGGCTGATCATTAAGATCATAGTTTCTGCTTCCATAGGTTGCAAACACAATTGACTTTCTCAATGTGCAGATAGTATTGTTAGTCGCTAAGTTGTGTTCAACTCTTTGCAACCCCGTGGACGGTAGCCTGCCAGGCTCCTCCGTCCTTAGAATTCTCCAGGCAAGAATGCTGGAGTGGGTTAGCCAGTCCCTTCTCCAGGGGAATCTTCCCAACTCAGGAATCAAACCCAGGTATGCTGCATTACAGGCAGATTCTTCAACATCTGAGCCACCATAACACCTGTCACTTGCATAATAGTTTGCAAATATTTTTAGAAAGCTATTTTCCATGAAGTCTCTCTTATGACCCTGTCAGTTTCTAGTACCTTAGTGTGAATGCATTTATCAGGTCACTGAAATACACACTGACCATCAGATTGTGGGAAAAGATAGGAAAGACAAAGAGGAAAGTGAAGAAAGGAATTGTATATCATTTACACACCAGTCAGCTTTCTCTAAGTGATAGGCAGTGCACAGGCATGAAACAAGCATAGTCCTATCTACTTTCATGCAATGCATAGCTTCTTAAAATAGAGCAATATTCAACTAATAAATATATAGTACTTACCAACAAAGTGTGCCAAGCATGGAGAGTGTTGATCAGGGAAGGTCTCTGAAGAAGCAGTCTTTAATCTGAGATTTGGATAGTAATGTGCACTTAACATGTGCTCAGATCTACACTGTGCTGTGCTGTGCTTAGTTGCTCACTTATGTTCAACAGTTTGCAACCCCATGGACATAGCCAGCCAGGCTCCTCTGTTGATGGGGATTCTCTGGGCAAGAGTACTGGAGTGGATTGCCATTCCCTCTTCCAGATCTACACTAAGAGGTGCTATTATTATCCACATCCATTGTCCATTACCATTGTCCCTTTTCTGTAGATGGAGAAACAAAGTTATCAAGAGATTATAAGACTGTCCAAGGTCACACATTCTAGTAAATAATGAATCTGAACCAGGTCTCTGCTTTACTGAGCTTACCCATGCACATGGCTGCCTCACAAAGAAATAGACACAGACAGCAGTCTGGCAAGTCACCGAAGCAGATAAATCAAAAGATCAACCTGCAACTGTTAAGTCTTGCATAGAACCTTCAAGCAGTAAATAAAACCACAGCATCATCACAGTTGATACTACTGGTTATAAGATTCATGAACTCTAACTATGCAAGTTGTCTGAAAATGTACTTACTAGAAGGACAGAAATGCTCTGTGTGATCCCTGAGTAGGAAGTCAACTAAAGCTGGAAATTCCCTTACCTCAAAGTGAACCAGCCTTTATCTCATTTTGATAGAGACCAAGGACAGTGAGACAAGAGAAAAAAATTTAACATAGAAAAATTAACATATTATATATGACACTTCCTGCATGTAAGATTGTTTAATTGTGTTCAGCTATTTAGGATAATTATACCTAATCATATAATTCCTGTAAATTGGTGAAGTGACATAATTTAAATGTTTAACAAGAAATGTAGATTAAATAATTATAACATATAGCTGTAATTTATGGATAATGACAGGCAAATGTTAACCTTTACAAAATAGTGTGATTGAGCCTTCATGGAGATGTCTCACCATTTCAGTTTCCTATTTCTGACCAAGTGCAACAGCTTTAAAAGCTACATAATTTAAACGCAAGGGCTTCCCTCTGTTTCTGCTGCTGCTGCTGCTAAGTCACTTCAGTCGTGTCCAACTCTATGCGACCCCATAGACAGTAGCCCACCAGGCTCCCCCATGCCTGGGGTTCTCCAGGCAAGAACACTGGAGTGGGTTGCCATTTCCTTCTCCAGTGCATGAACGTGAGAAGTGAAAGTGAAGTCGCTTAGTCGTTCTGACTTTTAGCGACCCCATGGACTGCAGCCTACTAGGCTCCTCCATCCATGGGATTTTCCAGGCAAGAGTACTGGAGCAGGGTGCCATTGCCTTCTCTGTCTGTCTGTTTCTAGAATATCCTAAATATAGAGTGCTTAAGAGACTAATGTGGTTTTAGCCTCTTCCCAGGAATTTAATATGAAATGAACTGCCTTAGAAGGAATTCAGGACTCCAGCTGTTTCTTGAGTGAAGTGACCATTGGGAAGCCTGGAAACTGTNGAGTACTGGAGCAGGGTGCCATTGCCTTCTCTGTCTGTCTGTTTCTAGAATATCCTAAATATAGAGTGCTTAAGAGACTAATGTGGTTTTAGCCTCTTCCCAGGAATTTAATATGAAATGAACTGCCTTAGAAGGAATTCAGGACTCCAGCTGTTTCTTGAGTGAAGTGACCATTGGGAAGCCTGGAAACTGTGCCCAGGCAATGCTGACTCTGACCCAGGATCTCTCATTCATATATTAATTGTTAAGTTCTGCACTGCATATGTATCAGTGACCATTATGTATGCTTTGTTGTGCCCCCGATGAGTGCTAGCCATTTGGTAGGGAGTGAAAAAGTTGGNTATTCTTAGCTCTGTTTTTCAAGTAACCATACTGTTTCCTCTGAGTGGCTGAGCAAAAGAATGGCTCACGCCTATTCTGACAGCTCATTTGGAACACATGAAAGCCATCCTCATCAGGATGAGAAAATTACATCGCTGATAAGTCAAACTTCTGTACCATTTGGATCCTAGTGTCTAGATAGAAAATGTGGCATTTTTAGACATTAAGACCATTTCGGATTCTTTTGAATTCCTCTAAGAGCAATTGGGTCTGATGCGATGGGTTTTTCCCTTATCTCCCGGGCTATGAAGAGCTCTTTTATCATCCCTGCCTTCGAGTTGGCAGAGTCCCTGGAATAGGTCAGAAAAAGCTTCTACAGATTTTTTTATATTATAGCATTGTTAGCTAAATTAATCCTTTCGCCTTGACTTTTTTCCCCTAAAGAGAAATTCTGTAAAGTTAATTGGAGTCTCAGGAAAAGAACTAACAAAAGGCAGAACTTCAGCTGGGTCAAACAGGCATATTATCTCAAAACCAAAAAGATGAATTATGAGGGCGGATACTTGCTTTGTAATGCAATTGAATTCTGAAAGAAAACAATGCATCTAGTCCATTTCTTTTTCCTCAAGATAAGACAGTTTATGAACATTTTGGAGAGGAATACTTTTTTATCTTATTATTCAGGATCCATAGTGAGAGGAATTATATAACTTGTCATAAATCTAGTAAGTATTTTATTAGACATATTAAATCTAATAGGTTATTAAGTATTTTACTCAGGAACCTCTCCTCTAGTTTGAATACCATGTTCCAAAACTGTATAAAAATGTTGCCTAGTCTCTCCTATAAGGAAACAGAGAAACAAATAGTTTTTTTCATTGTGAATTGTTAGCCATCCTATTTATAATATCCATGAGCACACTCTTGACACTGGAAACATCCTCAGTTAACTATTTTTTAAAACTAGTTTATTATATTCTAGTATAAGGTCTTGCGTATCCATTAAACTGCTTTCTTGTATCTTTCAAACACTATGACTTTAGATACATAAATTTCTCATTTCTTATTAATTTGTTAAATATTAAATTTGTATTTTAGTGTAATTGCATGTTTGCCTCATTGTTCTACATTGAACAAATAGCTTTAGGAAGTAAGCATACATTTTAAAATTTATACTTACATATGAATGTATGATATGGATTTGTCACCCTATACTGATCTTGGGGCTTCCCAGGTGGTACTAGTGGTAAAGAACCCACATGCCAAAGCAAGAGAGGTAAAAATACAGATTCAATCCCTGGGTCGGCAAGATCCCCTGGAGGAGGGCATAGCAACCCACTCCAGTATTATTTCCTAGAGAATCCCAGGGACAGAGGAGCCTGGTGGGCTACAGATTTAGGTTCACAAGAGGCGGACAGTACTGAAACAATTTAACAGGCACCCACAGGCGCACTGAACTTGATCAGAAAGGATACGCTTTTAACTAATGTGACCACTAGATGGCACTGATCTGCCTTTGGAAACTGCCAGCTTTCAGAGAAAAAAACAAAACAAAAACAACAAATATAACTCTTTTCTTAACCAATAAACTTTTAAGTTTGGGATGAGTTTTTAATATTAACAAATATAATTAAAAAGTAGTTCAGTTCAGTTCAGTTCAGTCACTCAGTAGTGTCCAACTCTTTGAGACCCCATGGACTGCAGCACGCCAGGCTTCCCTGTCCATCAGCAACTCCCGGAGCTTACTCAAACTCATGTCCATCCAGTCCATGATGCCATCCAACCATCTCATCCTCTGCTGTCCCCTTCTCCTCCCACCTTCGATCTTTCCCAGCATCAGGGTCTTTTCCAGTGAGTCAGTTTTTCACATCAGGTGGCCAAATTATTGGAGTTTCAGCTTCAACATCAGTACATCCAATAACTATTCAAGACTGATTTCCTTTAGGGTTGACTGGTTTGACCTCCTTGCAGTCTAAGAGACTCTCAAGAGTCTTCTCCAACACCACAGGAAACTAAGAGTTCAATGTTGAATTTGAAAATTCATCCTTGCCAATCTTCATGAGTACCTCTTTTTAAAAAGTGTTCATCCCTTTTTCCAATTTTGAGTCACTATTGGTCCCAGAGTTAAATTTTTAAGTTACTTAATATAGCCCAAATCATGCAAATTTATCAACTTTTTTTTTTTCAGAGAAGGAATTTGTTGGCTTTCTCTTTTAGCTACCCATTACAAATCTTAAGGTCAAATATGATTCTTTGCTTACGTCATGTTTACTTGACTTTGGTTCCGTATTACTTTTTAGATAGGAAGATAATTTTTATCTAACACAAAGATGCATAGTAAGAACATTCCATCATTTTTTTTAAAACAGACATTTTATTCTTCCCAATAGAAATATTAGAAATATTTGTGTCAGTTCACTGAGCTTTAATTTGCCCTTATGTGGACTAATGAAGTTAAATGCAATATGGTAAACTAGTTTGGGATACAACATCTCCATTAAATACCACAATGCTCTGGACTAACAAAGAATCTACATCAAGGTGCACGGTCCCAGAAAGGTTCATCAAAATTACCTGTAGAGTTTCTTAAAAGGCAAACACAGACTCCACTAAATACCTGTTTACTGGATTGGAAGATGTTTGATGCAAACATGACATCTGTACTGGTTAAAGGCCTTAAATAGTGTTTTAGTTTGCAGCCAGAGATGAAAACTATTATTCTTAAGGAGTAAGTTTGATTCAAGATCATGATCTTACTTAAACACCCAGCACCATAGCTCAGCACACTGGAATCTGGAGCCAGCTTGCTTCTACTCTGCTACTTGTGAGTTCTGTGACATGTGTGCTGTTAGTCATGTCCAACTCTGTGCAAAACTATGGACCATAGCCCGCCAGATTTCTCTGCTATGGAAGTCTCAAGGCAAGAATACTGGAGTGCGTTGCCATGCCCTCCTCCTAGGCATATTTTACTCTTGCAAAAATATAGTTTCCCTCTATATTGATAAGCTAAAAGTTTATATTACTTTGCTATATCTATTTTTATTTTATTTTTATTCTACATTGAGTGAGAGTCACATGGATTAAATTGTATAAAGAAAAGAACAAAGTGAGGTAACAATTTAAAAGAAATGCATAAAATCTTCATAAATTATTTAACAAACTTCTGGAGTTACTAAGAAATTAGTCACACTGAAAATTAAGTATGGATGATGAAGAATTGATTACAGATCTTTTTCTTTTTTTCCATTGTCATGTTTCATTCATAAGCCCTATTGGAAAAGTGAAAAAAGGAAAATTAAGTGTATTCTATTTATAAGGGATTTATATTCTGATGTGATCATCAAGGCATGGACCAATATCATAAAATTAAGACTATAACTAGACTTTTCTTAAAAGAAGCATTTAGTAATTAAACCTTACTGAAACTTGAAGTTGGGATTGTATGAACTCCCTCCAAAACTCTCTCAGAGCACATGTATCATAATCTCTTACTCTATTGCCTTGGGTGCTACTGCCATGGAGTCCAGAAGTATTCCACAATTTCCTTTGCCTGAAATTATCCTTCTTTTTTTTTTTTATAGTGAAAACTTTTATATTTGGAATTAGCCAGCTGGACTCAGTTTAGATGATCCCAATTTTGTTGGCAACATTCAAAGCATCATAGTCAGGAGCCAGTCGAACATATGCCCCAACCCTGAGCCCCCCTCCCACCACCCTCCCCGTATCATCTCTCTGGGTCATCCCAGTGCACCAACCCCAAACATCCTGTATCCTGTATCAAACCTAGACTAGCTTTTCGTTTTTACATGATAGTATACATGTTTCAATGTCATTCTCCCAAATCATCCCACCCTCTCCTGCTCCCACAGAGTCCAAAAGTCTGTTCTTTACATTTGTGTCTCTTTTGCTGTATCTAGTGTTTAAAGTTCTCTCATTCAAACTTACTTAAAGTATCACCAACTCCAGAAATCTTTCCAACTGCCCTATAAACCACTTACTCTGAAGTCTACCAATCCTTCTGTTTTTAGGCCTTTGGAGTTATTATATTAATACTTCTTAGAGTTAAGTTTATATAGCTGTGATGTCTCCAATTGTATTATAAGCTATGGAGAACAAAGAACCATGACTGCTATAGTGTGATATTTTTAGCCCTGGCATGATGGAGCCTCTTAATCAGAATTTATGATGCTGATTTTTCTTTCTCTTTGTTGTTGTTTTAGTTGCTAAGTTATATCTGACTCTTTTGTGACCCCATGAACTGTAGCCCGCCAGGCTCCTCCATCCATGGGATTTCCCTGGAGTGGGTTGCCATTTCCTCCTCCAGGGGATCTTCCCGACACTGGGAAGGAATCTGCGTCTCTTGCACGGGCAAGGGGATTCTTTACCACTGGAGCCACCTGGGAAATCCTTTCTTTATTTTTAGGGCTTTCTTATAACCCTAGACATATTGATATTCATAATACTGGAAAAGCCTAGATTACATTCTAAATGATTGAGGTTTGGATAACTTTTCTCATGGTTTACTCAGTAGATCGAGTAATGAGTGACTAGAATGAAACAGAAAGTTTGACCCATTGGAATCATGGAAATTTGGTCATTAAAACTCTTTAAATAGTATCAGCACCAACCACCAATCCAGGAATAAGAAATACTTTGAAACAATTCTTATACAGACAGAAAATGAACCAACTGTAATTTATGTGTATATTTGCATTTATAACTATGTAATTTTAAAGATCAACTCTATATTATCAAAGAATGAAAACATTATGTTTGAAGTAATATCTTGGTTTTTAAGCTCAGTCAATAAATGAGTTAAGCAGCTTTTTTTTTTACCTTGTTCATTTCATGATATTCATTCTCCAGAATTTAGCCATTAAAAAAAAAAAAAAGCAGACTAAAAGCAGAAAGGCTCATTTTGACTTTTAAATTATAGGAACAAAATATGTTTTTGATATTTATCAAGGAGTTAATTGAGTGATTCATTTGCTGTTTCATCATTATATTGTTATAGCATGTTGATGTGTGATTTAGTTTCCATTAACTGTTGNTAAAAAAAAAAAAAAAGCAGACTAAAAGCAGAAAGGCTCATTTTGACTTTTAAATTATAGGAACAAAATATGTTTTTGATATTTATCAAGGAGTTAATTGAGTGATTCATTTGCTGTTTCATCATTATATTGTTATAGCATGTTGATGTGTGATTTAGTTTCCATTAACTGTTGCTAGAAGATTAATCTAGTTTAAGATGCTGACTAGGCAAGCAAAATGTTCACTCACTGCAAGCATTTTATAATTAACAAAGCAGCACAGATAAATAAAGAGGCAATCTTATAGTAACACAGAAGACATGATATGACTGGTTTCTGAAGAAGCACATTTTAAATAGCAATTCATTGATTTATAGGTGGATACTTGTAAGTAGAGGGAAAAAACCTTTCGCTTGATATTAAACTATGACATGTTGTCCAGACTTGCAGTATTCCTTAATTTTCATGATCAGAAATATGTTGAAGACAATAAAATACATGCTGAATAGCACAGTACATTTCTAATTTGTAATGGCGAAATATATAATCATTCATGTTCTTTCCATGTGCAGGAAGGAGACTGCTATTCCACTCTTGAAATTATAGACCAAATTTAAGAAAGGAGATACATAAATTATCACATTTCTGAAATTTTTCTCCTTTTTCAAAATGGAAAATGGGTTATAAATATGCAGGTGATATTAAATGTGCAGTGAGACTTCTATCATGAGAAAATATAACTAAAGCATACCCAGACACACCTTGGATTCCAATACATGTGTTGAAATCCCCAGACAGATTTACAAGAGCAAAGTGTATTATCTGGGAAATTGGTAAATGGAGAACTTCCCCAATCACAAAGCACTACTGGCTTCAAACTATTCTTAGGATAACCAATTATGGCCTCTTGGGATATCAGTCATTCTTTCCAAATCAAATCCAAATAGGAGAGAGAGAATGTACTCAAGTAGCACCTTCCCTCTGCCCTTTGCGTGTTCCTTTTGATCCCAATGACTAACACACCTGAATCATGCTCCATTTCTCTGTTCCGATAATAATAGCTGGCATTTATATAATGCTTGTTTTATGCCAAACACTAGTCTTAGTGTTTTATCGCTACTAGAATGCTTATTCCTTGTAATAACCTTATGGGGTAGGTAGTAGTATCATTACAATCTCATTTTACAGATACAGAGGCAAAGAGAATAACCAACATAACCAAGGTCATGAAGCTGTGTAAGCAAAGCAGACAGGACTTAAACCAAGAAAGTCTGTTTCAGAGACAGTGTAATATTCAGTATTCAAACACACACACACACACACACACACACACACACACACACCAGCAAACAAACATATCTTATGTTTCTTCTGGGAATACAAAGAAACTGATGTTTATATGTAGAATGCTGTCACCACCCACCTCTTTAATTTTACGTCTTATTCCTTGCTTGCATTGATCTGTAGATGAAAATTGATACCATTTCTTCAGTTTAAGAAAGTTAGAAACCAGATTTCATGTTTTATGTACGCAGAGATACTTTCCTGATTCACAACCAGAGGTTAGTGCTAGAGGTTAGTGATTGCACATAAATGAGACTCATTTCAAACAAAGTCAAAAGTAAGTAATCTGATTTGGTGATATGTTGTGTTTTTAGAAGTCTTGTATTCTCTCCAAACCTTCCTATCCTCAGGGAATTCATTAGCTCACAGCTAGACCTATGGCGGATCCAGCTCAAATTGGTATTTTGAGCGTGTGTGTATGTATATAGCCTCTCTGTAGTTGCAATTTTCAGTTTGGTAAATACTTCAGATAAACAGCGTCATTATTTTTTTTCTGTAAAGTGAAGATAATTGTGTAAATTATAACTAAATTCCATATAAACTATGATCTCTTTATAATTACCTCAATTAATGTTTTTAATTGTCATAATGATTCACTTTTTATTCTAATACCTGAGGCATTTTCAGTAGCTCTCTGACACAATAACATATTGCAGTTGCTCATGGGCTATATGTGTAACAGAAATTTCCCCCCTTAAATACATATGGAAGCTTCTTGACTTATAAACAGGTTCTGAAAGGTTAAGGTCATCCCTTTTTAAATCCAAAATGACATCATTCAGATGTGTGCTTCAACTTCCTGTTAGACGCAACAAAGAAGACAAATGGTACGCCACATTTTATAATTTTTTGAAGGTTACAGTTTCATCTACAGAATTTTCTTAAACTTCTAGAGTAAAATTCCTCATTTCTCCTATGTCACATTCTGATACGTCATTGATCATCATAAAGACAATCTCTTCTAGAAGCAGAAATAAAGAGAAAAATCAATGAATCTAACAGTTTGACTGACCTACCATATTATGGCTTCTTGATGGACCCAGCTCAAACGAATACACAACAAAAGGAATCAGGACGTTTTGGCCAAAATTGAAATTGCCCAGGAACAAATTTACATTAATTAAAAAGAAGCAAATTGCCTGATGCCAGAGTGTAACTAGAGGAGTTTTTAACTCAGGGAAATTCTAGAGTTTTGGTTGGTCTAATGAACCTGCCCTACATGCCCTGAGAATGTCTTCTGGTCATTGATTTCCTTTCCAAATAAAAAAAGAAACTACAGACTTGGAACATTTTCTACCACGTGTCAGAATTAGAGAATCAGAGACAAGTTCAGGTATATGCAAGGACATAAAGAAAGAAAGAAGCAAAAGCAGTGACATGGAGGTTAAAAAGTTGTTGAATCATGAGCCTTCTTACAGAACTACAGTGTCAGATATATTACTTGAATGAAATTCTATCATGTCAACATTGTGTTAACTTATGAATCTTATGTTCCCTAGAAGGATTAAACGCCAAAGAATACATTTATTGTTGAAAAGTCCTATACTAAAAATAAGGAAGTCATAAGGGGGGATGTTTGTATTTTCATCAGAGAATCTTATATATTTTGAAAAGGTATTAGGTCTTCCTATTGAAGTATACTCTCTTAACATATTGTGTCCAACAGTGCTGAAAATATGAGGTCAAAAAATCTATTTTGTGAATGTTTCCTCTGAAGTGATAAATAATCTCTTCTCTCCATTAAATAAAGATTTAAATACTATGAGTGACATGTGGATGACAAACTGAATTTATGAGTTCTTACATTTAAAGCATAGAAATGAAACTGTGAATACTTCTCTGATGGGTAGTGTTTATGAAAATTCTACTTATGGGTAGTATTTATGAAAAGAAAGTCCATTTATGAAAATGGTGATTCTGCTCATTCATACAGTTTCCACTAAGATCTATACGCTAATGACTCCAAAACCTACCTCTCAATACTTGAACTATTATTATTATTACTGCTACTATTCCCAAAAACTGTAAGTAGAAGAGCAACATGATTAGGTTTAGTGATTTCACTCTGTTGCAGTGATGTCTGTTAGCTCTTTGAGTAGATGTCTCATGAATTGCTACACATGTGTCAAAAGAGACAGGAAAGGAAGTGAGAAGAGAAGCAGATGACAAATCTGATGAGAAGAGGAGCAGATGACAAATCAAATTGGTCCGTGATGCTGAAAGCCCTGCTATGATTGGAAACCTTGAATTTTTATTATGCCAGTCAACATATTTGAGTGATATAATCCTGAGTACTCAGCTACATAATTGCAGAGCAGAGATGTGGGATATAATAGTGGCTTGTGTTTGGAATTTTGCTGGGCAGCTCCAGTGGAATAATAGGGATACAAAGGAATGATAAATATTGATGTGAGGGCAGTATGGGTGGCAAATCAGGCCTCTGGAAGGTAGAGTAGTGGGAAAGGTCGGGAGGAAGGTGATTGAGCTAAGATGAAGAAGGTAAGATGAGCTCAACTGGAAGATACAGAAAGCAAAAAAGAAAGGGGGAAACAATGTTTCTTATCATTCTCCTTGCCACAGGAACTATGGAAAGGATTTAGGCTTATTGTACATGTTAAAAATTTAGAGGAGTCACTGGCACAAGGTAAGTACTCAAAAATTCCAGCCAATAGTGGTGGTGGTGGTGATAATGGTAGTAGTAGTAGTAGCAACAGGAATTGTGTGGTGGCTTTCCTACACTATGGAGATAATTTTGTTTTTATTTCTTTGCAACTTAACTTCCAGTACTTCCTCCACACTGCCATACTAGCCCTCTGTTTAAAACTCTTATTAGCTTCCTATTGACTTCCTATTGACTGAATAAATCAAAGGTATTTAGCTGGGTATAAAAGAACCCTCTGAATTTAGTCCCAGGACTTCAACATTCTTGAACTGAGGAATTGTGCAAATAAAGATCATCAGATACAACCAGGCTGAAATTGTCATCATTTCATAATAAAATAATAAGTCACAGGACTACTATAAATTTAATTTCTTACACAATTATTTTTGTGTGAATGTGTGCATGTATGCTTAAATGCATGTATTAATATGTGCATGTTTTGTGAGTATATTCTTCTCTGTAAAATTAATTATTTCTGATTCAGCTAGGCAGATTTAATTTTGTCTCTCTCTTTACTTCTACTTTTATCATGTATCTATTATAGCATTTCCCACATAACTTAGCAATTTGTCTCTCCAATTGAGTCCTTAACAATTTGTCTCAAGGACCCAGAACAGTACTTTATATCTAATATCAGCTAACTAAACATTTGGAGAATAGAGCACTACAGTCTGAACATAAAAAATAGTGCATCCAATTGAATACACTGTCTCCTTGTTCTGGTTTCAAACTTTTATTACCAATAGACACTTTTAGGAAAATAATTTATCAGTAAACAAACTGCCTACTTATTACTAAAGAGTTAATGTTTTCCAGTTGCACAAGTGTAAAAGTTAGTATGGTCCTTAACTTTTTCTAGACAGTGTAATGTTAGTTGACTAATTTTAAAATAGTTTTGGTTCTTTGCAGTATATGTAGTAGTCACATTCTGTGTATGTGAATTTAAAAACTGTGTATATGCTTGAAATTAATGTATAAGTGTAGCAGCAATAAGCATCTAAAAATCTTTTTATTTGATGAATTAAATAGTAAAGAAAGGCAAGAGAACAGAAAAGCAGACTATAATTTGTCAGCACACGATGCCTAAATTTCTTTTTTTTTTTCCTTCATGACTTTCTGGCATTTATATAATATTATAGAGGCCTGTACTGTAGAGGAAAGTAGCTTAGCAGTTTGATGGGATACTACCATTTCTAGTTAGCATTCCTGCAGTTCAAAAGGAAGAAACACAGCAAAAGGAAAACTTAGGAGCAGGATGCCCTCTTAGAAATTCCCTTTGTTGAGATTTTGAGTAATGGAGTTAACTCAGCAGGGCCAGAGGAGCACTTAAAAGTGGCAGTTAGCTTCTTGCTGCTGTAAAGACATATGTCTTAATTTGTAATTACCAGAAAAACAGGTTGCACAAACTGTGTGTTAAATCATCTTCCCAGCTATGGGAACTAGTACAAACATGCAGGCAAAGGACATGTTATACCCTTCTTTTAATTTCCCACAAGTTTTTTTTTTCCCCCTATTGTTTAAATCAGATCCCTTTTGTTAGTAGTAACCACTTCACAGAGAGTTAGCTTTTATATAGCTTTATCTTTCATTTTTAAAAAAAAAAAAAGAAAAATGTATTAAACATAGACATCAAATTCAAACAGTTTAACTGAACAAGGATTAAAAGAATACTCACCAAAAATCTTATAGAGAAAGAACTATGGCGAGTGTTATCCTGAAATCATTACAATGTAAAGGACCCAAAAACTTGATTTTGTAACAGTGTCTTTTGGGCTTTCTCTTTACTGTCTGTCATTCAAAATCAGACAAATTTAGAAAGAAAAAAAAAAAGACTTTGCTATACCGAGGAATGTAGTTAGAGATCTGTGAGCTGCTTTTTTGTTGTTTTGTTGTTCAATCACTATGTCCTGTCCCATTCTTTGTGATCCCGTGGACTGCAACACACCAGGATTCTCTTGTCCTTTATTATCTCCCAGAGTTCTCTCAGATTCATGTCTACTGAGTCCATGATGCTATCTGTCTCATTCTCTGCCACCCACTTCTCCTTTTGCCTTCTTTCTTTCCCAGCATCAGAGTCTTTTCCAGTGAGTCGGCTCNTGTTGTTCAATCACTATGTCCTGTCCCATTCTTTGTGATCCCGTGGACTGCAACACACCAGGATTCTCTTGTCCTTTATTATCTCCCAGAGTTCTCTCAGATTCATGTCTACTGAGTCCATGATGCTATCTGTCTCATTCTCTGCCACCCACTTCTCCTTTTGCCTTCTTTCTTTCCCAGCATCAGAGTCTTTTCCAGTGAGTCGGCTCTTTGTACAAGATGGCCAAAGTATTGGAACTTCAGTTTCGGCATCAGTCCTTCCAGTGTATATTCAGGGTTGATTTTCTTCAAGATTGACTGATTTGTTCTCCTTGATCTCAAAGGGCCTGTCTAGAGTCTTCTCCAAAACCACAATTCAAAGCCATCAATTCTTTGGCCCTCAACCTTCTTTATAGTCCAGCTTTCACATCAGTACATGACTACAGGAAAAACCATGGCTTTGACTATATGAACCTTTGTTGGCAAAGTGATATCTCTGCTTTTTAATACCCTGTCTAGGTTGATCATAGCTTTCATTCCAAGGAACAAAAATCTTTTAATTTCATGGCTGCAGTCACCATTGCAGTGATTTTGGAGCCCAATAAAGTAATATCTGTCACTGTTTCTACTTTTTACCTTCTATTTGCCATGAAGTGGTGGAACTGGATGGCACAGTCTTAGCTGTTTTTTTTTTAATGTTGATATTTAAACCAGCATTTTCACTCTCCTCTTTCACCTCTTTCAGCCTCATCAAAAGGCTCTTTAGTTCCTCTTCACTTTCTGCCATTAGAGTGATATCATCTGCATATCTGAAGTTGATATTTCTCCCAACAATCTTGATTCCAACCTGTGATTCATCCAGGCTGGCATTTCATTGATGTACACTGCATATGAATTAGATAAGCAGAGTGACAATATACAGCCTTATCTTACTCCTTTTCCAATTTTGAAACAATCAGCTTACAAAGACAATTTAGAGTGAAATTTTTGACATTTAACAGAATGAGCATTTATAATATTGATCTTTTAAAGAAAACCTCCACACAGAGAGATCATTGGTGGTTCCCTTTATTATTTTATGGAGTTTAATTATGTTTTTTTCATGTTTGTCTCTGAGATCAAATGAGACAATATAGTTTAAATGCATGGGACAATATAGAACAGTGAAGAGGAAGTATTTTATTACATGAAATTTCCATTTAACTAGTAGAGACCTCAAATCTCATTCCCTTCAGAGATTTTTTGAGATACAATTTAAGAATATTGCAATTCACCTATTTGGAGTGTACAGTTGAGTGTTTTTTAGAATATTCATGTACAGCTTTCACCACAGTCAGTTTTAAAATATACCACTGCAAAAAATTCCTGTATTCTTTAGCTTTTACCTAACTATTCTCCAGTCTCAGCAGCCCCACACAAGAACTAAATACTTTTTTCCTCTATAGAATAGTCTATTTGGGACATTTCATATAAATGTAATAGTATAATATATGGCAGTTTTGTGACTTTCTCTTAGCATAATGTTTTCAAGGTTCATCCATGTTGTAGCAAGTATCCATAGTTTATTCTTTTCAGTGACTATATACCAAATGTTGTTAATCCATTCACCAATTGATAAACATACCACTTTATGTCTATTGGGAATAAAGCTACATTGAACATTTGTGTATAAGATTTTGTGTGGACTTATAGTTTTATTTCTTTTGAGATTCAAATTGCTGCATCAAATAAAATTTTATGTTAAACATTTGGAGAAACTTCTAGAGTGTTTTCCAAAGTAGCTATGCCATTTCACATTACCAGTAGCAATGCATATAGGATCCAATTTTCTCATATTTTTACCAGTACTAATTACTGTCTATTTTTCTAATTATAGCCATCCTGATGGGTGTGAACTGGTATCACACTTGTTTTAATTTGCAGGTTTTGATGACTATAATGTTGAACATCTTTTCATGTGCTTACTTACCATTTGTATATCTTCTTTGAACAATTATTCAGATTCTTTGTCCATATCTTTGTATAATTATTGAGTTCTAAAAGGTATATATTCTAAATATGTGTCCCTGATTAGATAACTGGTTTGCAAATATCTTCTTTCATTCTCTAGGTTTCATTTTCACTTTCTTGTTACTATTCTCTGAAGCACAATGGGTTTTAATTTTGATTAAATCCTTCTTAATCTGTTTTTTTTCTTTGTTGCCCAAATTTTAGTGTGATATGTAAGAATTCATGGTAAAATCCAAAGTCATATAGTTTCACCCCTATATTTCTCCTAAGAGTTTTGTAGTTTTAACTCTGACATTTAGGTCTTTGATTTATTTTTGGCTAATTTTTATACACAATGTGAAGTAAGAGGCCAATTTAATATTTTTTGCATGTGAATATACAGTTTTCTCAGCATCATTTGTTGAAGACTGTTTTTACCTTGTTGCATGATCTTTGTACTTTATTGAAAATCAGTTGGCCATAGAGTCACATTTATTTTTGGAGTTTCAAATCTATTCATCAGTCTACCTTATGTCAGTACTATACTGTCATGGATACTGTAGGTTTGGAGTAAATTTTAATATTGCGAATTACAAAGCTTCCAAATTTGTTCTTTTACAGATTATTTTGGCTACTCTCAGTTATTTATAATCCACATAAATTTTTAAATTAGCCTGCTGATTTTCACAGTGAAGCCAGCTGAAATTCTAATAGAGATTGCCCTGAATCTGTAAATCCATTTGCAGGGTATTATGATCTTAAAAATACTTGACCTTCCAGGCCGTGAGATGTTTTTCCATTTATTTAAATCTTCTTCCACTCAACAATGTTCTATAGTTTTCAGAATATAAAGCTTTGCAGTCCTTTTTTAAAATGTATTTATAAATATTTTATTCTTTTTGACTTAGAATTATTTTCTTAGGGTTATTTTTGATCATTGAAGTTGTAAGAATATAATTGATATTTTTTGTGTGTATTGTTCCTGTATTTTGCAGCCTTACTGAACTCGCTTAGTTCTAATCATTTTTAGTGGCTTGCTTAATATTTTATATATGCAAAATCATACTGTGAATACAGTAGTTTCATTTCTTTCTTTTCAGTCTATATACCATTTTTTCTTCCTCTTTGCTAAATACCCTGGCTAGAACCTTCAGCACAATGTTAAACAGAAGCAGAGAAATAGCAGATATCCTTTTGTTGTTCCTGATCTTTTAGGGGGAACACATCCAGCCTTTCACCATCAATCATGATGCTAAGTATGTTTTTTTAGATATCCTTCATCAGACTGAGGAAATATCTTTGAATACTTTTTCTTAGTTTGTCTTATTTTTTAATCATTAAAGGATGTTGAATTTTGTAATTTTTTTTCTCTATCATATGGTTTTTCTTTCATGGATATGTTATATTACATCATTTGCTTTTTTGAGTGCTAATCCAACTTTGCATTACTGGGATAAATCCTATTTGATCACTGTGCAAAAAAATTGCTTTGAATATTTTGCTGCATTTAGTTTACAAGTATTTTGTTGAATATTTTTACATCTACTTTCACAGAGATATTCATCTGTAGTTTTCTTTTGTTGTGATGTCTCAGTCTGGTTTTGGGTATCAGGGTTTTATTGATCTCATAAAATGAGTTTGGAATTTTCTGTCTTCTGTTTTTCACAAGACTATTTGAAGAATTGGTATTAATTTTTCTTTAAGTGTATTGTGGAATTTACCAGTGAAGCCATATGATCTTGACCTTTTCTTTGGAAAAAAATTTAATTACTAGTTCAGTCTCTTTGCTTGCTAGAGATCCTTACAATTGTTTATATCTTCTTGAGTCAATTTCAAGAGCATATCTTTTTTGGAATTTGTCCATTTCCTCTAAGTTATTTAATATATTGGTGCATAACTATTCAGAGTATTCACTTGTAACGATTTTTATTTTAGTAAGCTTGGTAGCACTGTCTCCCCTTATATATCTGGTTCTAGTAACTGAAGTCTCTCTCTCTCTCTCTCTGGTCAATCTGACTAAAAGTCTGTCAGTTATATTGATATTTTGAAGAATCATCTTTGGCTTCATTTATTTTCTCTGTGGCTTTCTCTTTTCTATTACAATACTTCCCACTTAACTATTATTTCTTTCTTGCTACCTGCTTTAGGTTTACTTTACTCTTCTTTTCCCAGGGTCTTATATGGAATTTAAGGGCATTAATTTGAGATTTCTGATTTTTTCTTTTCATATAAGCCTTTACTGCTATAAATTTCCCTCTGACTGTTGCTTTAGCTGCACCTCATAACTTTTTATATGCGATGCCTTCACTTTTTATAGCCTTCATTTTTATTACTATCAAAGTATTTCCCAATTTCCCTTGTGATTTCTTTTTTGGCCTATTTGTTACTTAGGAATGTGTTGTATAATTTCCATATATTTGTGAGTTTCCCAAAATTTTTTCTGTTGTTGTTTTCTAATTTCAACTATGGAGAACATGCCTTATATTATTTATATTCTTATAAGTTTAATGAGGTTGGTTTTATGGCCTAGAATATGGTCTATCCTAGACATTGTTCCAAGTATAATTGAGAAGAATATATATTCTGCTGTTGTTGACTGAAATATTCTATAGCTGTCTGTTAAATCCATTTGGTTTATAGTGTTATTCAAGTCTTCTATTTCCTTTTTATTTTCTTACTAGTAGACTATTCATTGTTGAAAGTGTAACAGTTAGTTTTCTAATCATTATTGAAGTGCTGAACTCCAATAAACATTTATCTAATGCTATATGTGGTGGGCAAGCCATTTAATTCTCTTTGGATCTTAATATCTTCATGAATATGAGCAAGCCTTTACTTCCAATTTATCTTCATAGGCTTATTATACCCCTGTGATTCTATTACTTTTACTGTACTTAGGTCTTAGAGTAAATCCATAATTCATAAATGCTTATGCTAAAATATCATAGGCATATTACTTTCTTTTACAAAGATTTTTTCAGTTATTTTTTCTAGTCTAGTCAGAATCAGAAACCCTAAGAAAGCAAGACAAGAGAGAAACAGATTTGACCAGATTGTTAGCAACTATTGTGCTATAATAAATGGTTTGAATGTTATTAAAGCAGTGGCATGCTTTTATATAGATTCTACTAATATAATTTTTCTAATTAAATTTTGTGTCTGAAATTCAAATTGTCATTCAGTCATAACCAGACTAGTTTTGGAGAAGAAACTTTTAATTTTTAGTATAAGCTTCCTGTTTTGTCCCTTTAGAAATGGGAGACAAACACATGAAAAGATCCTCAGCATCACTCATTATCAGAGAAATGCAAATCAAAACCACAATGAGGTNGATGTGTGGGGATGATCCAGAGGGACGGTGTGGGGTGGGAGGGGGGAAGGGGGGTCGGGATTGGGAGCCCATATACACTAGTGGCTGATTCATGTCAATGTATAGCAAAATGAATACAGTATTGTAAAGCAAAACAAACTAAAAAATAAAAATTTAAATTAAAAAAAGACCAAAAAATGGGAGAAAGCATGCATATATTATTCATGCCATATGCATATGAAATTTCTAAAGTGTTTGTCTCTTTTTGCATTCAAAAATATAAAATGTATGACTCCCTGCTAGCTTTTGCTAAGAAATATATCATACAGCATCAAACAAATGCCTGCCTAAGAGAGTTGTCTTTAAAGAGAGAAAACTGTTTATAATTCAAAATCCAGCACAAACATCAAATCCAGTGGGATGTCTTTTCCATATGGCAGTTAGAATTAGTTTCTTAGTCCTTTGCCTCCAAACCACTTTCTACCTACCTACATTATGAAACTTTTTCCACTGGTTTGTTTCCTGCAACCTCCCACCACCCCCCCTCCCAAAAAAGGACTGAGTGTTTGAAAGGAAAATATTACCTCATTTCTGCTTGAAACAACAGAAAAATATCTCACATGTAAGAGGTTCAAATAAATAGTTGATTTTTAGTATTAACAAAAATTTATTGTCAGTTTGCCATAATCAAAGATGTTTCTGATATTTGTATTATTATCTATATGTGTCTCAATGTAACAAAGCTAGCAGAGTCTGCATTTTACTCCACCTAAATTAGGATGTTTGTTCTCCCATGCACAGCATCTTAACTCCTATTTACAATATAATACATTTGGTTTTAAGGTCTGGTGTTCATTTCATCCCTTTCTTCAAAATGAACTTCTTTATTTCTGATTGATGCCTAAGATGACTGTGCAAGCTACTTTTCTTCCTTGAGAGTTTTTTTGTTGTTGTTGTTTTATTTTTAATTAGAGAATGATAACTTTACAATATAGTGAGGGCTTCTGCCATACATCAACATGAATCGGCCATAGGCATACATATGTCCTCTTCCTCTTAAACCTCCCTCTCAATTCTCTCCCCATTCCACCCCAGTATGTTGTCACAGAACACCAGCTTTGGGTTTCCTGAATCATAGAGCAAATTCCTACTAGCTATCTATTTTACATATGATAATATATATGTTTCATTACTATTTTCTCAAGTCTTCCCACCCTCTCCCTCCCCTTTAAAGTCTTTTCTTTATGTCTACATCTCTTTTGCTGCCCTGCAAATAGGTTCATCAGTACCATCTTTCTAGATTCCTTATATTTGCATTAATATACAATATTGCTGTAATGGCTATATCATTTTGCATTCCCACCAACAGTGCAAGAGCGTTCCCTTTTCTCCATACCTTCCTCAGAATTTATTGTTTTTAGGCTTTTTGATGATGGCCATTCTTATTGGTGTGAGATGATACCTCATTGTAGTTTTGTTTTGCATTTCTCTAATGATGAGTGATTTGAGAATATTTTCCTGTGTTTGTTAGCCATCTGTATGTCTTCTTTGGAGAAATGTCTGTTTAGATCTTCTGCCCACTTTTTTATTGGGCTGTTTGTTTTTCTGGTATTGAACTCCATGAGCTGGTTGTATAATTTGGGGATTAATCCTTTTTAGGTTGTTTCTCTTGCTATTATTTTCTCCCATTCAGAGGTTTGTCTTTTCACCTTGGTTATAGTTTCTTTCATTGTGCAAGAGCTTTTAAAATTTAATTAGGTCCCACTTGTTTATTTTTGGTTTTATTTCCATTATTTTAAGAGATGGGTCATAGAGGATCTTGCTGTAGTTTGTGTCAAAAAATATTTTGCCTGCTTTCCTCTAAGAGTTTTATAGTTTCTGGCCTTGCATTTAGGTCTTTAATCCATTTTGAGTTTATCTTTTTGTATGCTGTTAGGAAGTGTTCTGATTTCATTCTTTTACATGTAGCTGTCCAGTTTTTCCAGTGCTATTTATTGAAGAGACTGTCTTTGCCCCATGGTATATTATTGTCTCCTCTGTCAAAGATAAGGTGCGCACAAATATGTAAATTTGTCTCCAGACATTCTTTCTGGTCTATATTTCTGCTTTTGTGCCAGCTCCAAACTGTCTTGATGCCTGTAGCTTTGTAGTATAGTCTGAATTCAGGAAGGTTGATTCCTCCACCTCCAGTCTTCTTTCCCAAGATTGCTTTGGCTATTTGGGCTCTTTTGTGTTTCCATACAAATTGTGAAATTATTTGTTCTAGTTCTGTGAAAAATAACATTGGCAGATTGATAGGGACTCTGTTTAATCTATAGGCTGCTTTGGGTAATATAGCCATTTTCACAATATTGATTCCTCCAATTCAAGGACATGATATATCTTGACATTTGAATGACATATGCTATATTTGTCATTATATATTAGCAAGAATTTAAAGTAGTTGTTCTGCCCCTGCCCGTGGTGGTCCACCATCAGCTAAACTGATTTTCAGATATTCTCTGATCTTATCTCCTCTATAAGTGTTCTGAGATGTTTTTGCCCATAACACTATGTTGCCATTTATTATCTGTTGTTGAATATATCAAATTTATTTGACTTGTCAGGTGTCACCTTTGTTAAATCCCTTAATTAACTTAGTGACAAAGAGGGATTTATTTACCAATCAGTCGTCATTATTTGGTGAGAGGATAATTTTGGCTGTGCTACATACAAGCTAATACTTGACCTTGATTGTCATCAGAAATATTTTCAACCTAACAAATGTGCTGACATTTTAGAAAAGTTCAGAATTTTAATGTAAAGTTTCAGAATACTCAGTAGCTTTTAAAGATATATACACACAGTATAATTTAATGTATGATGCTGACATATTTAGAAAATAAAACTAAACACTAAGGAAAAATTAGTCTCCTACCACCCCCTCTGTATTATCAATCCCTTGAAATAAACACTTTTAAAATTTGGGGTATATTCCTTTCCAAATTTGGATATTTTTGTCTGTCTATGTATCTATCAATCTATAAAGCTCTATTTACACACACACGCTTTTACTATTTAAAAAACTACATACTATTTTATGATAACTTTTTTTTGACATATCACCACATTGTAATTCCAAGAAAAGGTTTGTTGTTGTTCGACTAAGTCATGTACAACACTTTGCTATCCCATGAACTATATTATACCAGACTTCCCTGTCATTCACTGTCTCTTGGAGTTTGCTCAAACTCATGTCCATTGAGTTGGTGATACCATCCAAAGAGAAGGTTAAATTAATTTTCTTTTTACCTATGTACAATTTAAATTGTCATAATTATCACAGCATCAAAAAGTATCAATTTGAAAACTATTTCAAATCTAAATCTAAAGCATATCCCAACTCTTTTTCTGAATAATTATGCAACATAATTTTAGTATAATATATATATGTATTTGATTGCAAAGTATGTATCATTTTGAAAAATGATTAATTTTAAAAAGGGATATGCCTTAGTGATCTATGATGGTGAACATGTTTATGAAGCTTTCCTAGGGAACTAGTGATTCAAACTGGAGCATTTTAATTTAGGAAATTTTATCAGAAGAGTCAAGCTTCAGTTGGAAGGTTGATGCTAGCTTTGTAAAACTTCTGAAGAGTGGTTTGATCTTTAAACAGAAAAAAATTAAGCCTGAAATATTCAATAATATGCTACATATTCACTTATCCCACTGTACTAAACATGTGTTCAGACATTTTTATTTTATAATCATTTTTATTTGAAAATATTTGATTTACAATGTTATATTAGTTTCAGATGTAGAGCAAAATGAATCAGTTACAACAATATAGTCATGTTAGTTTGAATATGTTAACCAGTTGTAGAAAAATACCATGTTATTATAAATCATGAAGTTTCAGCAGGGTACACCNTTCAGACATTTTTATTTTATAATCATTTTTATTTGAAAATATTTGATTTACAATGTTATATTAGTTTCAGATGTAGAGCAAAATGAATCAGTTACAACAATATAGTCATGTTAGTTTGAATATGTTAACCAGTTGTAGAAAAATACCATGTTATTATAAATCATGAAGTTTCAGCAGGGTACACCAAGATGCAAGGCCCTATGAAACACTGAAAAAAATATATTTGAGTGTTTAAAAGAGTAAAAAAAAAAAAAAGAAACAGTGTCTTTAATAAAAGTGGCAGCAGTTTATAAACAATTTCACTAAGGTGAAAGATTTGCTTCAGAGAAATTGTTGATTGCCTTGGAATGTGTGGCAGGGAAAGGAGAATGCAGGAAAGATTACAGCTTCACCACAGCAGGAATTTAGTCACTCGAGTTATCATATCATGATTAGAAAGTGACTGTGGTAGAGTTTAGATAGTTTGAGTGAAATCCAAGAGATATGGGTCTTTATCTCTTTCTCTATTTTGTGTGCCTAAAAGAGTAGTTTCTACAAGCCACTGGGGAGTTTCCCATTCACAGGTACTGCACAGGTAATTATACCCCACAGTGGAAGTGAAAGACTTCCTTCTAGTGAGGCAGTCAGAAAGCAAAAATCATCCAGATAAAAGATGGAAGAGAAGTGATCTAAAAGAAGATTGGCCAAAGCTGTCAGATACTTCACTGAGTCACATGTCAACCGCCTTAATATTCTGTTTCCCACACTTTTCACAACTTTGTAATGAATAAATTTTAAACAAATCTAAAAGTTGATAGGAAAAAAATGAACATTTATAGACCTCTTCATATATTAAACATTGTTAATGTTTGATCACATATATACTCTCTCCCTCTGGATATATATGTGTGTCTGTGTGTGTATGTACACAGTTTTCTTTGCTCCATCATCTGAAACTAGGTTGCATACTTCAGCATGCCTGTCTTAAATATAAGCATTCATTTTTGTAACCATAATAACATCATTCCTTAGAAAGAGAACAATAATTCTATATTATACTCTTAGACCAGGCACAAATTTCCCACAAGCATCCTGAGAATGTCTTTTATAGCTGCCGCTGCTGTTATTTTTAATTTAAAATTGTAATTAAAATTAGATCCATATATTTCACTTAACTATTATTTCCCTTTATTTTAGAGTTTCTCCGTCTTGGCAGGATGAACATGTGGGCCAATAACTCTTTGCTGTGGGGAGGAAGAAGGCTCCCTTTGCATTGGAGGATGTTTGGCATCACTGCTCAGCATCCACTAGATGCAAGTTAACAGCCCCCCCCACCCCAATTTGTAACCATCAAAATTGTCTCCAGATGTTACCACATGTCCCCCAGGGAACAAAATGACCTCGGACTGAAAACTACTGCTCTATTTTAATCTAGAAAAGTACCGCTGTCCACACCTTTTGTAGTGTCGGTTAGCTATGCCTAGAGACAAGCCTAGATTTTAAGTCTGTATTGTCTCAACACAAACCACCACCCCTCTGGGGACTGTTTGGGAAACATGAATCTCATTAGGAAACAATCAGTCTCTAGGCAACCATAAAAATCACCTGAGAAACTTGCCAAATACCAATTCCCAGTCTTGTCTCCTAGATAATCTGACTCAATTCTGGACCAGGACCTGTGAATCTGAGTTTGTTTTATAAGCACACCAGGTCATCCCTATCCAATTTAGTTTAGGAAAGCTATGTCCTGTGACATAAAATCCAAGGATATCCAAAAGTTCACACCTAACAAATACTTCCTTCCCATTTAAATTATGTTTAATATTTCTCTATCTTAGGTTTGCTCAAAGGGCAACCATAGGTACTTTTCTACATGTTTGTTTTCTACTCTTCATTTTCTGCTGATTTTTTTTTCTTTCTATCACTTAAACTCGGGGACACCTGTGTCTTGAACTCTTTATCTTTGTATAAAGCAGCATCCATATATCATGGTTTCAGATGTCATCAATAGCGCGATGTTTTCCGTGGATGAACCTTAAGTGCATATCACTAAGTGAAAAAATAAAATGCCAATCTGAAAAGTATGCCACAATCCATACTGTGTTGATTCCAAGTATATGAAATTCTGGAGAAGGCAAAACTGTGGCAGTCAGTGGTTGCTAGGACTTTAGGAAGAAGGAATGAAGAGGCAGAGCACAGGATTTTTAGGGTAGTGAAACTACTCTGTATGATACTATACATGTGGATATGTGTCATTATAAGTGTTTCCAAACCCACAGAATATACAACGCCAAGAGCAAACCATAATATAAACTACGGACTCTGGATGGTAAGAACTTGCCAATGTAGAACTTGTTCAAAGACTGGAACAAGTGTACTGCTCTGGTGGGGGATGTTGAAAATGGAGGAGGCTGTGTGTGTGTGTACAGGGGCAGGAAATAAATGGGAACTTCTTGTTTCTTCTGCTCTATTTTGCTGTGAAGCTGAAACTCTAAAAAATAAAGCCTGCTTAAATTTTTATCATTAATTGCTCTATCATTTTTCCTAAACCTTAAGGTGACTGCTATGTAATTGTACTCTTCTTTCTCCTTCATTCTCAAGTATAGTTATCATGTTCTTTTAATTCTTCCTCTAGAGCATAACTTCTCAAACTTTCATTTAGAAAAATAATCACATAGAAAAATTTGTTAAAATGCTCATTCTCAGTGATCACTCTGAAGAATTGTATTGAATTTTGACATGAAGTACAGGAATATGAATTTTTCACAAACATGCTAGGTGATTCCTATACCAGTGATTCAGGGACCAACCTTTGAAACCTCTTGCTTCATAGTATCTGACATATTCATCATTTTCTCCCTTTTTATGTGACTTCGGGTCTGTTCTATTCACACACGGTTACAATCACTTCTTTGCTGGTGATCCTAATTCCAGTCTCCTTTTGTACAATTATCCCTTTGTAAATTACTAAAATAATCTTCTGCGAATGCCATTTTTATCACATCACCTTCCGGCTCAAGAATCAGCTACTCTTACTGTATCAAGTCTAAACTCTTGGCCTATAATTCAAGGTCCTCTATCAACTGGCACTTTTGTACCTCTCTAATTTTATCTTTTTCCACTACAGACTGACTCTCCCCTCTAGTTAAATCCAGCCAATTTTCCATTCTTCCATGCTGCTTATTTGCATGTCTTTGAGCCACCCATCAATTGGAATGCCCCCTTTTTTTAATCCCCCCACCCCAAACATATAATAAGCATTTGTTCCCAACTCACCTACTTTAGGAAAATTTTTCTGATTAAAAATTTCCACCCAATCATTGTGCTGACTGATTCAAATTATCAAATTAAACTATAATTCAGATGAATAAACATAATAAAAGGGGCCTCTAATGTTATAAACTTTGGAATGGTATGTAATCCTTCCTATTGGCTTATGAAAAAAATAATTACTGTAATAAAATATTAATCAAAATTTTACTGTATGTGGAATAAAATATTAAAAATAAGTAAACCTAAAATTTAGTATAAGTGTGATGGTTGGAGTAAACACCAAAATGAACAATAAGACAGAGCATCATTAGGTAATAAGTGAATGGAAAGAATAAGATCAGTTCAGTTCAGTCACTCAGTCGTGTCCCACTCTTTGCGACCCCATGAATCGCAGCACACCAGGCTTCCCCGTCCATCACCAACTCCCAGAGTTCACTCAGACTCACTCCCATTGAGTCAGTGATGCCATCCAGCCATCTCATCTTCTGTCATCCCCTTCTCCTGCCCCCAATCCCTCCCAGCATCAGAGTCTTTTCCAATGAGTCAACTCTTCGAATGAGGTGGTCAAAGTACTGGAGTTTCAGCTTTGGCATCATTCCTTCCAAAGAAATCCCAGGGCTGATCTCCTTCAGAACGGACTTGTTGGATCTCCTTGCAGTCCAAGGGATTCTGCTAAAATATTAAATGAATGAGACAGCAAAGTACAGTGTCAGATGGAAATGATACAGGAAGCCAAAACTTCACTTGCCTGTCTAAATAAATTAAAACTGTTTCCACAAGCAATTTTGCTAATGAATGGATGTGCCTTTTATTATTGTATAGCCATAGCTCCTGTATTCAACCAACTCTTAGCCTCTTCAAGAAGTAACCAAGTTGCAACCTTTAAAAGATGCAAATATCCATTGACATCTCCAATCACCTAAGTAGAACAGTACATGGAGATTGCAGCAGCCATTCAGAATTCAATTCAATGCTACTATGTCATCTGTGACTAACAAAAAAATTGCTACTATCCAAACATCACTGAAGTAGATAGAATTGAATCCATCAAGGAAACAGAACTTGTTCCATCAACATCAGGTGTGAGTGACATTGCAACTTGCCCTCCATCTCCTATTAGTAATGATCCTTCAGCTCTACCATTTCTCACTTCCTTTCCCTCCTCCAGTCAGTATCTCTTCTTGCCTATTCACTCATGACAGCCCCTGTATGCCAGCTGTTGTATTGTACTACTCTACTTTTCAGGGCACTCTACTACAAGACTGAAAATGTTTTACTTTGTGTTTTTTTAATGTGTGAAAAGTATTATAAACCTATTATAGTAAAGTACTATATAGTCATTTGTATCAGTTGGGTACCTAGGCTAACTTTGTTGAGTTTACAAACTGAACTTATGAACATGGTCTAGGAATGGAACTTGTTCATATGTAGGGGACTTACTATATTGAGAAGAGAAAAGAGGTCGCTAGAAGCTGAGAAAAGTCAGGAGGCTACTACAATAAAGCAACTGTGAGATGTTGGTGCAGATCTGGTGGTAGCAGTAGAAGGAGTGAGGAGTGTTGAGCGTCTGGACATGTTTTGAAGATGTAATCAATGATATTTGCTGTTGGGCTGGAGGGTTGTATACAAGGTGAGGGCTTCCCTAATAGCTCAATTGGTAAAGAATCTGCCTGCAATGTGGGAGACCTGGGTTCAATCCCTGGGTTGGGGAGATCCCCTGGAGAAGGGAAAGGCTACCCAGTCCAGTATTCTGGCCTGGAGAATTTCATGCACTGTAGAGTCCATAGGACTGCAAAGAGTAAGACATGACTAAGCAACTTTCACTTTCACACAAGGTGAGGTAAAGAGATGAGTCAAGGCTAATTTCATAATTTGGGTCCTGAACAACATGAAGAATGAAGTTTCCTTTCATTAATAAGAGAAAGGCTGACTAAATGCAGACTGAGATAAGTATTAGATGTGCAAATGGATGGCTTCCCAGGTGGTGCAGTGGTAAAGAATTCATCTGCCAATGCTCGAGACGCAAGAAATGTGGAATCGAACCCTAGGTTGGGAAGATTCCCTGGAGTAGGAAATGGCAACCTGTCCCAGTATTCTTGCTTGGAAAATTCCATGGTCAGAGAAGACTGGCAGGCTATAATCCAAGGGGTCGCAGAGTCAGTCATGAATGAGCAACTAAGCATAAACGCACAAGGATACGTCAAGCTGATAGTTGCAAATCATAGTGAGGAATTCAGGTGAGGAATCTGAACGGAAATGCTATTAATTTCAGAACCATAAGAGACCATTTATTTGGTGTTTAAATTCAGGAGACCAGAGGAACTTATCAATCTAGTAAGTATAAAGATAGAAAAGAGAAGAGGTTAAACATATGTTCAGAAGTTGAGAAGGTAAAGAAAATGAGAATGAAAAAGAACAGACAGAGATGTAGAGACTAAACTAGAAGAGAAAAATGTCCTGGCATCAAAGTAAAGACAACAAATCAAGGAGAGGGTATGATCTAAGGCCTGAAAATTAAAGGGTGAATTTAACAACATGAAAATTAACACATAACCTTAGTGTTTTTTCCTCTGATAGTGAACGTAATTTTTGCCAAAATCCAAGAGATATTTAGTGATGTAGATGGTAGATAAGATGAACAATCAACTAGAATAACACAATTTGTGGCAAATTAAGTTCAGCAGTACATTGACTGTGAACTTCCAGATGTTCAAGTTGGGTTTAGAAAAGGCAGAGGAACCAGAAATCAAATTGTCAACATGCACTGGATCATCGAAAAAGCAAGGGAGTTCCAGAAAAACATCTGTTTCTGCTTTACTGACTATGACAAAGCCTTTGACTGTGTGGATCACAATAAACTGTGGAAAATTCTGAGAGAGATGGACATACCAGACTACCTGACCTGTCTCTTGAGAAACCTATATGCAAGTCAGGAAGCAACAGTTAGAAATGGACGTGGAACAACAAACTGATTCCAAATAGGAAAAAGAGTATGTCAAGGCTGTATTTTGTCACCCCACTTATTTAACTTATATGCAGAGTATATCATGAGAAATACTGAACTGGAAAAGGCACAAGCTGGAATCAAGATTGCTGGGAGAAATATCAATAACGTCAGATATGCAGATGACACCACCCTTNTTCCAAAACTGAACCAGGAAGAAAAAAAAAAACATTGTTAACTTTTCATTGACTTTTTCTCACCAGTTTTTAGCTCATTTTTCTTTACTGATGTATACCCCTTGCATAGCATTGTACACAAAACATAGAATGTACTCAATAAAAGTGTTAAATAAAAAAAATAAAATTAAATAAAAAAAAAACAAAAAAAATGCAAAAAAATTAAAGTCAGAGTTATTTTTAACTTTTTGGCCTTGTGGTTTCTTTTTATCATCTTATGCTTATTCCTATCTATATTTCCCTGAAGTACAATTTAGTTGAAATATTTGATCATTTCAGTTGTATCCTTTTGTTCCTTTCATTCTAGAAATAGCATTGAATCATCCAGAGCTTTTCTACCATCTTGCTTCACTTCCTCATCCAGATCTGCAAAGTCCAGAATAGACCTTGACTTTCCAGTGGAATTAAATAGTGGAAATGCCTCAGCACAGTGCCTGCCATAATCATCTTTGGCTCTTATTTCTTTAATGATGTTCATTTTTACTGACATGTTGCATTCTGATATGTATTTCTGATATGTATTTCTAATGATATGTATTTCTACTGATATATATTTCTAATTAATTCTTGACGAGATTTTTAAGCTCATAAATTTCTTCAACCTTTCTTTAAAAAAAAAACAAACCTTTTATTTTATGTTGGAGTATAGCTAATTAACAAGGCTGTGATAGTCTCAGGTGAACAGCAAAGGGACTCAGTGATACATATATTATACATTTATCCAATCTCCCCCAAACATCCCCCCCCCCTCCAGGCTGCCATGTAACACTGAGCAGAGTTCCCTGTGCTATACAGTAGGTCGTTGTTGGTTACCCACTTTAGACACAGCAGTATACACTTCGATCCCAAACTCCCCAAGTATCTCTTCCCCTCATCCTTCCGTCCTGGCAACCACAAATTCCTTCTCGAAGTCTGTGAGTCTGTTACTGTTTTGTGAATAAGTTCATTTGTATCGTTTCTTTTTAGAGTTCACATATAAGGGATGCCATAGGCTATTTTTCCTTCTCTGTCTGACTTAATTCACTCAGTATGACACTCTCTAGGTCCGTTCATGTTGCTGCAAATGTCAGCCATTCTTTTTGGATGTTTGACTATATTCTGCATTTTATTTCTGGTTAGTATATAAATAGTATGCTACATGGCATTTACTTTTTACGTGATATCGGCACAGACTACATTATTTATTGAAAATAAGGATTGTGATTTCTCGTAACTAACCCACCAGTGTTTAGTGAAATTTCCAACACAGAATAAATCTCAATAAATGCTTGTGGAACGCAGTTTATTGCACACTTCCCCAACTGCACCCTATTGGGCTGTATACAATCCTCAACTGAAGGGACCCAAAATAGGCATGCATGATCTAACTGTAACCTGGAGTTGGGTTTGTTGTTATGTTCCTACAACATGTCAGTGTTATTTAAACTGTGGCATTAAAAAGCAGTCATTTAGAATGTGAGTCATCCATGAAAAGTGCCTGCAGTATACTGAATTCTAGTTCCCTTGGTTCCCAGCGCTAAGTGGCAGAGAACATTGACCACCTACACACAACACTCCCACCACAGTAATGAGGCATGTCACAGCCTCCACAGAACTCCCGAAGAATCCCACAGACCACAGCAAAGCCACCCCGGCGAGCAGCACTGTGGAGCTGGAAAGTCTCCTACTCAGGGAGCCTGAAGCAAAGACTGAACTCTGCCAAAAGAGGGGAAAAAACAAAACACAAGCAGAAAAGCCCCCAAAACTACACTGAAACAAAGACCTCTTTTAATTTCATTTGTCCCCACTCACATTCTAACCTTGTGCCTCACTCCCAAGATAATAATAAAATTTAAATAAATATAACAAAAATATTAAGCAAATTNCCCACAGACCACAGCAAAGCCACCCCGGCGAGCAGCACTGTGGAGCTGGAAAGTCTCCTACTCAGGGAGCCTGAAGCAAAGACTGAACTCTGCCAAAAGAGGGGAAAAAACAAAACACAAGCAGAAAAGCCCCCAAAACTACACTGAAACAAAGACCTCTTTTAATTTCATTTGTCCCCACTCACATTCTAACCTTGTGCCTCACTCCCAAGATAATAATAAAATTTAAATAAATATAACAAAAATATTAAGCAAATTAAGTTAATTAAAACCTACATTCACTGTCTTTAAATCAATAAAACTCTTCCTTTAATTCTCTGGCAAAGTGAAATATTAAACACTTAGAGAGCAAATTTCCTCTTTGATGTTTATAAAGTGTGGGAGTGAAAGTGTTAGCCGCTCAGTCGTGTCCGACTCTTTGCAGTCCCATAGACTGTAGCCTACCAGGCTCCTCTGTCCATGGAATTCTCCAAGCAAGAATACCGGAGTGGGTTGCCATTTCCTCCTCCAGGCAATGTTCCCCACCCAGGGATCAAACCTGTGTCTCCTGAATTGCAGGCAGATTCTTTATCTTTATAAAGATAAGTATGGCTTAAATATAAATGGAAAAATAATTCAGTGAGTTTCTAATACCATCTTCATTAAGGTGAGAGTGTAAAAGGCAAGTTTGAGCCTGAAATGGTCATTTCCAGAGCCTGAGAAAGTAGAAACATCTTTGTTTTGGGTTTAGAGGCCACATAAACTTAGGACCCAGGAGGTTGGTGAGACAAAGACGGTGAACAGATTCTGCCTGAATTGTGAACAGAGCTTATCTACAGCGCCCCCTACTGTTGGACTTCTCAATCCTTTAGGCTCTCTCACACACACACACTCACACATGCTAATGGCTAAAGAGGAAGTATCTGAATCCCATCAATAAAACAAAACAACAACAACAAAAAAAACTACATTATTCCTCGAGTCTCTTCAACTTTAAATATTAAAGCTGAACTTACTGAGGATGCAAGTGTCCTTTCCATAGCAAACTTTATTTTCTGTCGATATATATTTTTACTCCAAGTAACTTTGTATCGTAATTCTGATCCCCAAAACACAGACATAAAAAACTACACTCTTTCCTTTTATCACTTTTTCATGTTTCCTCAGTTTTTTTAGTATTTGATCATAACTGACTTTCCTTATAACATGCTTTCATTTCCCAGGTCCAGAGATAATTAAATACAAAACAAAAATATTCAGTGAAAATATTGTCTGGAAATTCTGCTTCTAGAGATTTTCTCAACATAGCTGAGCATAGAATCAGGGGGAAAAAAGATATTTTTAATTGAAAAGATCTATTAGATTAAAGATTCCAGCTGTTTTAGGAAAATTTTCTGTTCTAGGAAGAAGAAAGATATATTTTCCTATTCTTTGTTTGTTCTAATTTTGGACCAATAAATTGATGATGTTTTAGTCAATCAAAACAACAACAACAACCCTGAATATTCACTGAAAGTACTGATGTTGAAGCTGAAGCTCCAAAACTTCGGCCACCTGATGCGAAGAGCCGACTCACTGGAAAAGACCCTGATGCTGGGAAAGACTGAAGGCAAGAGGAGAAGTGGGCAACAGAGGATGAGACGGATGGATGGCGTCACCAACGTGATGGACGTGAGTTTGAGCAAACCCCGTGAGATGGTGAAGATCAGGGAAGCCTGACATGCTATAGTTTATGGAGTTGCAAAGAGTTGTATACAACTTAAGGACTGAACAACACTAAGAAGGAGGAACTGCATAAATAGGACTGATGAGTAAAAAAAGCCCTCCCATGTTTCAGAAAGTGTATAATCAGATTGTGAGACCCTCATCACTTCATCTTCTCACTCATGTGAAGGTTGAAAGAGAACGCTCCTGCTGCCTTCCTGGTAACTGACAGCCATGCGCTGACCTCGTCATTGACCAGCTGCACTGGGGCTGAAGGACCCTTTACCCCCAACACAGCCACTTGGTCTTCCAGCTCAAACAACCTCCTGCTCACACAATGACTGTTTTGTCCAGATGGAAGTGCTGTATTCGTCACATTTTTAATTTTCTGTATCTTGTGGTGGTTGACATTTTAAAAATACTGGGAAAGACTGCCCTCCCAGGACCAGCCAATTCTGAGAGGCAGAAAAGTGACCCAGGTAAGAGCTCACCTTTTATATGCAAACTAACCAATCTTCTAGTGGTAAAGAACCCATCTGCCAATGTAGGAGATCCAAGAGATGGGGGTTCGGTCCCAGGTTGGGAAGACCCTCTGGAGGAGGGCATGGCAACCCAGTCCAGTATTCTTGCCTGGAGAACCCCCATGGACAGAGGAGCCTGGCAGGCTACAATCTAGGGGGTCGCCAAAGAGTCAGACATGACCTAGCAACTCACCCAACAACTAATCTGGAATCCGTACTGCTAACTGCTTCCTCCACAGACACTCACACACCAAACTAATATATTCCCTGCCTTAAATCACCCCAGGCTGAAGTGCCAGGCAACCACATCTACAGCCCAAAGCCTGCCATAACTATTCCAACAAGGCAGTCCTCACCTGTTAACTCTGCCCTGCCTTACCTTTTCCATGGAAATCCCAATAAATTTCTGTTCAGCAGAAACTAATGTAACACTGTAAAGCAACTATACTTCAATAAAAATTAAAAATAAGAAATACCAATAAAAGCTCTGGTTTAGCTCTCCCCTCTCTTCTGCTTCTGCTCCTCATCAGAGCTGGTTCATGCTTCCCCTCTGGTCCTACAGGCATGGCATGCCCCCTTGTCTCAGGAAATGTAAGTCATAAATTCTTTCAAAGGCATTGACCTCTCTATGTAGGAACTCAATCACCTCTGTCCCACACATACAAATGAGAAAAGTATCAGAAGTGATGGGGCTCCCCAGGTGGCTCAGTGATAAAGAATCTGCCTGTCAATGTAGGAGACACAGTCTCGATCTCCGGGTTGGGAAGAACCCTTGGAAAAGGAAATGGCAACCCATTCCAGTATTCTTGCCTGGGAAATCCCATGAGCAGAGGAGCCTGGCAGGCTATAGTCCACTGGGTCACAGATTGTTGGACAAGTATGCTCAGTCACTCAGTTGTGTCTGACTCTTTGTAGCCCACCAAGCTCCTCTGTCCTTGGGATTTCCCAGGCAAGAATACTGGAGTGTGATGCCATTTCCTTCTCTAGGGGATTTTCCTGACACAGGGATCAAACCCTTGTCTCCTGCATTGCCAGACAGATTCTTTACCACTGAGTCACATAGCAAATAAACAACAGTCAGAAGTGACCATAGGCAAACATTAAACTTCTAGACTCAATTGTTTTACATATTTTTTGGAGACAGTTTAGTCACTCAGTTGTGTCTGACTCTTTGTGACCCCTTGAACTGCAGCACACAGGGCCTCTCTGCCCATCACCAACTCCCAGAGCTTGTTCAAACTCACGTCCATCGAGTCTGTGATGCCATCCAACTATCTCATCTTCTGTCACCCCTTCTTCTTCTGCCTTCAGTCTTTCCCAGAATCAGGGTCTTTTCCAGTGAGTCAGTTCTTCACATCAGGTGGCCAAAGTACTGGAGTCTCAGCTTCAGCATCAGTCCTTCCAATGAATATTCAGGACTGATTTCCTTTAGGATGAACTGGTTGGATCTCCATGCAGTCCAGGGGACTCTCAAGAGTCTTCTCCAACATCACAGTTCAAAAGCATCAATTCTTTGGTGCTCAGCTTTCTTTATAGTCCAACTCTCCCATCCATACATGACTACTGGAAAAACCATAGATTTGACTAGATGGACCTTTGTTGGCAAAGTAATGTCTCTACTTCTTAATATGCTGTCTAGGTTGGTCATAGCTTTTCTTCCAAGGTGCAAGCGTCTTTTAGTTTCATGACTGCAGTCAACATATGCAGTGATTTTGGAGCCCAAGAAAATAAAGTCTGTCACTATTTCCATTTTGGAGACAAGGCACACATTAAAATTGATTAGAAAAAGATCCATGAATGCACGTATTTGTTAAGAAAAAAAAAAAAGAAGCCTGCTAGTTTTGGTTAGCTTTCAGCCTTTGAAAAGCACTAAATTAGCCATCAGTTTTCTTTTGAGGGCCTTCCCCTAAAATTGCAATGGCTTTCAAAGTGAAAATCTACAACTTCCCAGTGAAATGACTGTAATAGAGGTTTGGGATCATGCTCTGTGGAGTGGCTCCTGCGGGTTTATGGTTAGAAGGCAGTTTAGTTCTCTTTCCCATGATGTCAGAACAGGACTTTGATGGAGAGCTAAGCTCTACATCAGTCATGTTCTTGGAGCTTTTGTATAAGACAGAGCAGGCCCTCTGCTGGTAGCAATAGCTGACTGTACATAGAATTATTTTTTTTTAAGTTGTTCAGAGTCTGACTCTTTGCTACCCCATAGACTGTAGCCCACCAGGCTCCTCTGTCCATGGGATTCTCCAGGCAAGAATACTGGAGTGGGTTGCCATTCTCTTCTCCAGGGAATCTTCCTGACCCAGGGATGGAACCTGGGTCTCCCTCATTCCAGGCAGATTCTTTACCGTCTGAGCCATGCCTTTACCAAATTCAGATACTGTCTGTGGCAGCTGTTCTTAACCTTCATTGTGCAAGAGAATCTTCTAGGGTGTCTTCTAGAAAGGCTAGCTCCATGTTCTCTGCAAGATGTTTCGATTCACACGTAAAATCGATAGCTAATGGGAAGTTGCTGTATAAAACAGGGAGCTCAACCCGGTGCTCTGTGACAACCTAGAGGGGTGGAGTGGGGCAGGAGGTGGGAGAGAGGTTCAAGAGGAAGGGGCATATGATATTTATGGCCAGTTCACATTGCTGTATGGCAAAAACCAGTATGGCATTGTAATTATCCTCCAATTAAAAATAAATTTAAAAAGAAGGTGTTTGGTTTCAGTTAATGGAAAATTTGAACACTGAGATATTTTTAACTTCCCTTGGATGATTTTAATGTTCAACCAGAGGTTAGAATCATCCTCTAGTCTTAAGACCCTGCATGGACACTATAAAATCTAGAAGTCTGTGCTCACGTAGCTAAATGGATTTCACAAGAACATGTAGATCTAAGAGCAAAAGCTCTTATTTAAAAAATACCGAGAAAAAGCAGTGTCATTCAGTCAGTGAACAGAGCACTGAAGTAGAGTTAGGAACATTGATTCACAGAGAGCATTTAGTGCCAAGAGATTTAAATAAGTCACTGCAATCGACCAATGGCATAAGACTCACTTGCTAAGGTTTATTGCGTGGAGTTCCCAAACTGACTTCAAAGTAAATGAGAATGAGAATAAAAAAGAAAAGTATAAATGGGACTGCATTAATTAAGGGAGAGTAATTCATTGCTGGAGAAGGCAATGGCACCCCACTCCAGTACTCTTGCCTGGAAAATCCCACGGACGGAGGAGCCTGGTGGGCTGCAGTCCACGGGGTCGCTAAGAGTCAGACACGACTGAGCGACTTCACTTTCACTTTTCACTTTCATGCATTGGAGAAGGAAATGGCAACCCACTCCAGTGTTCTTGCCTGGAGAATCCCAGGGGCGGGTAAGCCTGATGGGCTGCCGTCTATGAGGTCGCACAGAGTTGGACACAACTGAAGTGACTTAGCAGCAGCAGCAGCAGCAAGTCATTGCTACTGGCTCAGTGTTAAAG
This sequence comes from Neotragus moschatus, assembly GCA_006410615.1. Lineage (NCBI taxonomy): Eukaryota > Metazoa > Chordata > Mammalia > Artiodactyla > Bovidae > Neotragus > Neotragus moschatus. Next base: position 1,003,995 of record SJYA01000065.1, on the reverse strand, counting down.
AACCCACCTGCCAATACAGGAGACATAGGAGACACACGTTGAATCCATGGGTGGGGAAGATTCCCTGCAGGGGAAAATGACAACCCAGTCCAGTATTCTTGCCTTGGAAATTCCATGACAGAGGGACCTAGTGGGCTACAGTCCATGGGTTTGCAGAGTTGGACATGACTTTGTGACAAGCACACACAAATCATTGCTACTAGCCAAGAAAAGTTCAGTGCTCTGTTAATTAAAATAGTTTGTTTAGAATTGGAGAAAACAGTCTGGACAAATTTGTTAGTGTTTGTGGACAAAAGAAACAGGCTTGTGTGCATCACTGCATTCTCATTTATTAACAATTCTTCACATCTTTGTATAGGCTTCTTGATTCCACACATAAAAGTTGACGAAGCTGTTTTAAGTGAACTCATGACATGGACATGAGTTTACGCAAACTCCAGGAGATAGTGAAGGACAGGGAAGTCTAGCGTGCTGCAGTCCATGGGGTTGCAGAGAGTCAGACATGACTCAGCCACTGAACAAGAACAGCAACTGTAGTGACAGAATCGTCAACCAAGAAAAGGGTTGACAAAAAAAAAAAACTGGGACTCTTTTGTTGAAGACTTACTCATCCATTGGAAAATTTTCTACTACTCAATTAGATTCAGTTCAGTTCAGTCGCTCAGTCATGTCCGACTCCTTGTGACCCATTGAACCGCAGCATGCCAGGCCTCCCTGTCTGTCACCAACTCCCAGAGCTCACTCAAACTCATGCCCATTGAGTCAGTGATGCCAACCAGCTCATCCTCTGTCATTCCCTTCTCCTCCTACATTCAATCTTTCCCAGCATCAGGGTCTTTTCAAATGAATCAGCTCTTCGCATCAGGTGGCCAAAGTATTGGCGTTTCAGGTTCAGCATCAGTTCTTCCAAAGAACACCCAGGACTGATCTCCTTTAGGATGGACTAGTTGGATCTCCTTGCACTCCAGGGGACTCTCAAGAGTCTTCTCCAACAGTTCAGTTCAGTTCAGTTCAGTCACTCAGTCGTGTCCGACTCTTTGCGACCTCATGATTTACAGCACACCAGGCCTCCCTGTCCATCACCGAACTCCCAGAGTTCACTCAGACTCATGCCCATCGAGTCAGTGATACCATCCAGCCATCTCATCCTCTGTNATTCACAGAGTTGGGTAGAGAAGAGAAGGGGGAGAGAGGAGACAGAGGCAGCCTGGTGGAGAAAAAGGAGGGTCCAAAGGGGGAGAGAGCAGTCAAGCCAGTAATCTCTCTCCCAAATAAAAATGGGTAGTGAAGATTGAGTTCTTAAAGGTACAAAATTATTAACAAATACCAAAAAGTAAAGATTAAAAATCTAGAGTAGAGGTTGGATTTTCAAAAATACATTATTAAAGCAAAGGGAAAAAAAAAACAAAGTCACAAAAATTATAATATATATATGAAGTTTGCTTTAAAAAAATAGGGTCTCTTTTTTTTNTAACAAATACCAAAAAGTAAAGATTAAAAATCTAGAGTAGAGGTTGGATTTTCAAAAATACATTATTAAAGCAAAGGGAAAAAAAAAACAAAGTCACAAAAATTATAATATATATATGAAGTTTGCTTTAAAAAAATAGGGTCTCTTTTTTTTGCAAAGTAATAGTAGGTTATAAAAATGGAAATGAAGGAGTAATAGAGGACTTAACATTTTTTTTAATTAAAAAAAAGAATAATAGTAAAAATATATCTAGGACTTTCTCTGGTGTTGTTGTGGGCAATGTGAGGTCAGTTCATTTTCAGATAGTTCCTTGGTCCGGTTTATATTTCTCAAGATCTATAGGCCCCTTCCTAAGTATTCAGTACTAACTACAGGGTTTTAATCTATTGCAGCTGTCACTTCCAAGGCAGTTCACTCTGTTTTAGCTTCTTCTATTTGCTGGTCTCATCAGTGTCTGATTTCCACCCTGACACAAGGGGTGGTGGTGGACACATTTTTAGGCTCACTTGTTCAGTTGTGCTGTGAGGAGGGAGGGATGCTGCTGACAAATAACACTCGTGTGTGCTCACAGTGCCTCAGTCACACGGGGCCTGCCCCCGCTCACAGCGCGTGTGCTCTCCCTGACCACAGTGCTCAGGCTCTAGGTTGCTCCGCCGGGAACCGTCCAAGGCCCGCTCTGGGTGGCATGCACCTCCCAGGTCTAAGCCGCTTAGGTTCAGGCACTCAGGGAGTCCTCAGAGGCGCAGACTCGGTTGGGCCTGCATTTTGTGCCCTTCCCAGGTTTGAGCAGCTCAGGTGGTGAGGTGTTTGGTGAGTGCGCTGCAACTTATCATCTCCCCCGTCCCTGCCGCTCGGTTTTTTGGGTGGACAACCGACGAACCTTCTCAGACGGATTTTGACCATCCAGAACCCCAAGAAGTCTTAGTTAGCAAAGAAGCCTGCTTGCAGTTTGGTAGATAGTGTCTCCCTGGGGCTGTGATCGCCCCCTTCTGGCTCTGGCTGCCTGTCACTGTAGGGGGATGGTCTGCAGTGGGCTAGCTCTGTTCAGTCCTTTGTTCTGTTAGCAGGCCTGGCAGTGTCTTAGATTAGGACTTTTCACGTGGTAGCTATCCCACAGTCTGGTTTGCTAGCCCAAGTTAGTTCCCTCAGATTGCCCTTGGGGCATTCAGGCCCAGTCCTTACTCTAAGCAATGCAGCCCACGCCTCCCTGTCCAGCCCACACTTGCCAGTGGCCGGTGCAGATGTCTGTGCTGCTTCTCTGATGGAAGAGTTACCACTGGGCACATAATCTGTGGGTTTTAATTATTTATTTTTCCTCCCAGTTATGTTGCCCTCTGTGGTTCCAAGGCTTGCCGCAGACTCAGCAGTGAGAGTGTTTCCTGGTGTTTGGAAACCTCTCTTTTTAAGACTCCCTTCCAGGGATGGAGCTCCGTCCCTACCTCTTTTGTCTCTTTTTTTGTCTTTTATATTTTTTCCTACCTCCTTTCAGAGACACTGGGCTGCTTTTTCTGGGTGCCTGATGTCTTCTGTTGGCATTTAGAAGTTGTTTTGTGGAATTTACTCAGCGTTTAAATGTTCTTTTGATAAATTTGTGGGGGAGAAAGTGGTCTCCCCATCCTATTCCTCTGCCATCTTCTAATTGGGCCTATATTTGCTTAGTTTTTAACAGTTAATTAGTTGCAAAAAATTTTGAGGTCCATTGGTCCAAGTTAAAACTGATCCAAAAGAAGCAAGGGAAGTTTAACAAAAATATGAAAATAATCTTGCATAAGTATTGCTTGGGATATAAGTACAGCTTCCTAATATATAAAATGAAGTTCATTGTACTGCCTCCACAAAGTTGCATCAATTAGGTAAATATTACAGGTCAAGTACTAACTTAGTGCTTGGACCTTAGTATACACTAAGACATAACCAACATTATTATCTCATATGAAAACAGTTTATGGGTAAAAAGTAGATATTCAGCCAATTATGATAAGAAGACTGAATTAATCTTTAAGAGAATGCTAACAAATAATAACAGTATATATTTGCTCCACACTTTTTAGTCCTTTACAGTTCTCAAAGCACTATCAATTGTAGTTATTTTAAATTCAATATAGAACACAATTCTGAGAACTAGGCTGGGCTGACATATTTTGAAGAATAAGAAAAAATTATATCTACTTTACAAGAAAAAAAAAGACTCATTCCCAACTGAAAATTGTGGTGTCATTCCAGAACCTAGGTCTGTTGAATTTCACTTGTTAAGGGAAATGATAAACCACAATTAAACATTTAGATTGTTCTGGCCCCACATATTTAGAGGAATATTGACCATCTTGATGAGTACAAACAAGAAAGTTTTCTGTTACCTGGTAATTTAAGAAATGATTAAGGGAACTGAGAAAGTTTGACCTAGATAAGAACCCTCACTGTAGTGAAGATAACACTCTATTTTTTTTTTTTTTTTTTTGGATTTTTCATGTTGGAAGAGAATGTAGACATTATTTTATAGTGCAGAAGAGAGAACTGAAACAAATAAGCAATAGCCTTGGACAAATTACAAGGAAGAATTCATAATAATGGATTAGTACTATAGGGCATGGTCTATCTTCGAGAGAGTGAATCCTTCTAGAACCTGTAAACCACTTGCTGGAGAGAAGACTATAACAACAGAAGTAAAAGCATACTAGATTTCTTTTATGGCCACTTCTGTTCCTAAAAATCCATAATCATGAATATTTCTAAGATAATGGATTATAAATTTTAATTATTTAAAGATTGACTATATATATATAATTTTATTATAATTTTCAAATGTTTTATTTTAAATTTTATCTCAGTACAACTCTTCAGTATTACTTTTACACCAATACCCTCCCAGTAGTTTTGAAAAAATCTCTGGAAACAAGATTTAAAGGATTGGGAACTCATGTACACCCATGGCAGATTCATGTCAAGGTATGGCAAGAACCAATGCACTATTGTAAAGTAAAATAAAGTAAAAATAAAAATTAAAAAATAAAGGTTGGATCACCTAACCCTTCAATAAAATTTTTATAGAAGTTTAAAAAATAAATAAAATAAAATAAAATGCCTTTCATTTTAAAGCTTTTAATTATTCCCTCTATATAAGATTGACGGGTAGGATAATTAAGGTTGATTTCTTATGGATTTTCTTACCGAAACTGCCATGTGTCCTATTCAAATATCATTTCAAAGATGATGACGTAAATTAGAGCATACCATTGGAGGAGCTTCTGTGTCCTAATACAGGTGATGTTATTTTTATGAGATATTTGCCCTTAAAGTAAAACCTATGCTAGATCTAATTCCTGTGATTTAAAATAATTGATAATATAGCTTTCACTTTACAAAAGAGATATTGAGGTAATTAATCCACCATATTTATGCAAAATAAGGTAATGCATTTTAACTAATAAATCATTTGTATGTGTTTTAGAAAAATCTGACCCAGTGCATTTGATTCAAGCCTTTTAATTGTGCAAATGAGCTAACAGAACAACAGAACTTGGCATTTCTCATTATGTCTTTATTATATAGAATATTTAAATTGTTCTAGTCCACCAAGGCAAACAATTATGTGGCCAGATCCATGATACTCTGTTTCATGCAGAGTTGCATTTCCACTACTGTATTGTCAGCAGGAATGAAAAGAAGCAGATTTTTGTCTGTTGTTTGGGAGTTTTCACATAATCATTCCCAAAGAATGAGCCGTTAGCAAAGGATTGGTGAGGACTAGAGGATGGATCATGGGATCTCTACTTTCTTCTGTGCATTTTGACAATGAAATTTACTGCTTGACACGTGAGAAGAGCCACAAAATGGTGATTTATTTCCACAGGAGAGAGGACATTACATTCTTTCCTGTTCTCTAGCCATATTTTAAAAATTTATTTTAAGAAATCCATCTTCAGTTATAGAGTGCTGATTAATGGCTGTGGTACATGTTTGCATAATTTGAGTATGATAACAAAGCTGAGAAACTCAGAGGCTCTATTTAAGTTTAAAATAAAAAGTTCAAATACATTAGGCACTATGTAGCAAACATTTTGATATACTTTCCCCAATATGTATGCCATGTTTAAAGTTTGTCTTTTTTTTAACACTAAGAAACTTATAGTCAAGTATATATCTTACTGAGTAAATATTCAGTTGCCAAAATACATTTTGATACTCAGATAATTCATTTCATAATGTATTACATTTACTAAAATACATTTTAATAATTGTTAGGCACTTTAATTTTATTTGAGCTTATTTGTAGTATTTCTCATATGCTGAAATACATGAAAAAAATTTCAAGAAGCCCTGAAATATAAATATTTCTAAAGGAAGGACTACAAAGTAGCCTTCAAATATGTCTCATGGTGACTAAACTATCTTTCTTAAAAAAATCCAACTTGTTTTACTTTTCTTTGTCTATCAATTATGTATAATGAAAATAATAAGTGTTTATTTTCTTAATGGTAATTAAGTATTGCACATAAGTTTACTCATTTGAGCATCACTATTTCTCTTTACTTGGGAAAAAAGGGAAGCTCAGAGAGGTTAACTGTCTTGCAGATAGTTACACAGGTGATAAATGGCAAAGCTGGAATTTGAACCCAAGAAGTCTGGCCCCAGAGATAGCACTCTTCATGCCTCAACCATATTACCCATGTATCAGAATTATTATGCTGTATTAGGAAAAACCCACATGAACTTCTTGGTCAATCCAATATTTGTCCTTGGGGAGTATACTCATAGAGAGCTTCCTAAGGTCAAAACAATCCAATCCAATCCCACACAATCCCATACAATAATCCAAAAATGTTCCAATAAATTTGCTTTGTTTGAAAAACTTCTACTGAATAATCCTTATTCTCCATGAAAGGTAAAAGTTGCCCACTGTCCTATTGAGAGCCTGGAATGTATCTGACAATTCAAATTGATTTTCCTCCTTTGGGTATCTCACAGAACTATGTCTTAATTTTCCTTTGTGTTTAAATTTTCAAACATTAGAAACTTCCTCCAATTCATTCCATTATGTAAATATTTGTATATTTTTTAATAATTTAAGCCAGAAGACACTCTGACAGTGACAAAATATTGTTTTACCTTTTTAGAAAAGATGTTAAATATTGCCATTCTTCATCTTGTCTTCTCCAAAGTGTAATGACATTTGTGTTTTTTTTTAAGGGGTGAAAGATGAAATGAAATGAAACTTTTAAGATTAGATCACTTGAGACATTCTGCTGGATTAACCAAACCAGGATATTCAAAGAGCAGTCTAGGAATTAAATGTAGGGGCCTTTGGGTCTAGAGAAATTTTAAAATATTGTGATGTCCAACTTTGTACATTTAAGTACAAACTGAAAAAGTGTAAACTGAAAGTGTTAGTCAGTCAGTCATGACTGACTCTTTGCAACCCCATTGACTGTAGCCCACCAAGCTCCTCTGTCCATGGAATTTTCCAGGCAAGAATACTGGAGTGGGTTGCCAATTCCTTCATCCAGGAGATCTTCCTGACCCAGGGATTGAACTCAGATCTCCCGCATTCAGGCAGTGGCTCAGCTGGTAAAGAATCTGTCTGCAATAAGGGAGACCAGGGTTCAGTCTCTGGGTTGGGAAGATCCCCTGGAGAAGGAAAAGGTTTGGAGAATTCCAAGGCCTGGAGAATTCCATGGACTGTATAGTCCAAGGGGTTGCAAAGAGTTGGACAAGACTGAGCAAATTTCACTCACTCTTTATCATCTGAGCCACCAGGGAAGCTCAAGTACAAACTACTTTTGTACAGATCTGGGTGTGTTGAATCCTTTCTTTCTTCACAGCTGCCACACTTAGTGAAGCTACCAATCAACTCTCATCCTGAGGACTGTGGTCCTTTTCTCTCTCATCTCCCTATTTGTACTATTGTCTCCCTGAGAGTAATTTTCTGCATGGGCACCAAGTATAATTTTTCAAAAGCATAAATCAAAATATATAACTCTTTGCTTCCAGTCCTCTGCAATTTTCCACTGAACAGAAGTTGAAATTCACACATGTTTAAAGTTTTTATTGGAGATATTTGATTTACAGTGTTATACCAGTTTCAGGCATACTTCAAAGTGAATTACCTATACCTATACATATATCCCTTCTTTTTTATATTTTTTTTCCCATATAGGACATTACTAAGTATTGAGTAGAGTTCCCTGGGCTATACAGCAGGTCCTTATAAGATATCTATTTTATATAGAGTACTGTGTGTATGTCAATCCCAATCTTCCAATTTTTCCCTCCCCTACCCAAGAAATTCACACATTTTAACTTGGGCTACAGGATACTGCACACACAAGATCCTCCTACCATTCCAGTCTTACCTGATACTTTTCTTTCTCGTGTTTACTATACTGTGACTAAGTGGCAATCTCACCGTCTTTCCCACATTTGGAACCTACCTGGAGTCTTATACGCTTATCATCTGGATGGGAAATGTTTTCCCAATCTCATATTTCAGGTTTCAAAATTTCTATCACTCCTTAGAGAGGTTCTTTTGCCCTCCCATTCTTTACAGTAGCTACTTCCCTTCCTACCTCATTGTCTGCTCACAAGTTCTGTAAAGTTTAGATTTTAGAATGTTAAGCCCTTTCTGCAGTCATTTTCTTTATATACTGAGGATTTTTTGTTAATCCCCTCTGTAAGAGTTGTCTATTTATCTCCATTAGATCACGGGCCATGTCTGATTTGATGATTTGATGTAACCTTCCAGTGCTCGGACCATAGTAGATGCTAAGCAAATATTCACTGAATGGAACTACTGAATCTTTTCCATTACAAAAGTCTCCACAGTAACCTGTGTAAGGCAGTATGACAGGCCTTATCAGAGAGGGTAAATGTCTAAGTACTAACTGAAAGCTTGATGGCCAGTGTGATGCCAGGTTGAGAGGAGGGCATAGGCGTCCTGGCTTTCAGTCAAGTTTTCTCACTCAGACACCCTTTGTGTTTTTTATTGGTTCAATTACTTAGGCAGCATCTGTTAGAATTTCACAGTTTAAAAATAATGACTTCTTCTGGAACACTGCACTTGTTACACTTGTGCAGTTTTTGCAGAAATGTTTCTTCCCAGAAGAATTATTGTAGTTGGGCAAATGCTTGAGGATTTATTAAAGCAATAAAGAGATTAGCAGTACTGTGGGGGCACATATCTGTACTACTCAGTTAAGAAAAATGCATAATTTGGAACCTGAACTATCTCTGCCATGCAACACTGGCTGGCTGATGCAGTTACATTTGGGCTTTTTTAATAAAAGAAAGCTTGAATTTTCTATAAGTTAATTCAAAACATAGTTATAAAAAGGGATTTCTATTTCTGTATTATATCAAAAGATTTAGCCATCTATAACCCTCCAGATTATAGGTCAGTGCTATATTGACTGCCCTTAGTATAATGCACCATTCAGATGATGCGATACTGTGCTACTCTTTGAAAATGGTGTTTAACAGTCTCATCTGTGCTTTGACTTTAGAACTGATGATACAATTAGTAAATCTACTTATGGACAGATACATGCATAGTTTTGTTTGTGGAAATGAATACTTAATAAACTAATGATATGTTTAATTTATCATTTTAATTGGAAATTATAATCAGTGTACCACCTCAAAAAATTGACAAACTGTATCACCTTGCAGTTGCTAGAATTTAAAGCATTCTAGTGCTTTCAACATTCTAGATAGTCTTTTAATAGTTAGGATTTTAGAGATCTGCACCTTAGACTTCTGATATTATAAATATGATATGAAATATGAAGATATCCTAAATCAGAGTCACCGTAATTTTTCCTACACATGTCATTGACTACAATTGTAATGTATTTAAAGGAAAACTAAATTATTGCAAACTTGAAATGCATGTGAAATTATTTTTGCTTGTTGTGTTTCTGCTTCAAAAATTGTTATAAAATAATAATCACCTTAAATGATATAATTCTTCATATCCTTTCTTCCATTTCTTCTTTCATGAAAGACTTCCTAGGTATCTGTGTGTCAACCCTCATCTGAAGGGATGTGAATAAAAAGGATACACAGTGCTCAGAGATATCTGACAGCAAATGGGCCAGTATAAGATTAAATGGTCAATAAATAAGGAATATACTTTGAGCTGTATTTTTCTAGTGATGGGAATGGCTTTTTATAATTATCCCATTTATGCTTTCTGACATAGTTCCCTTTTCTAGCAAGTGCAGGCATTTGTGAGGAACAGTATTAAATTATATGACCCACACTCCTCGCCCCAGTCTATATGATGCCTACTTATCCTCTAATCTCTCAGACTCATTTCAAGCATCCTGTCATCCTTGACGCCTTCTTGACCTCCCAGAATGGCCTCAGTATATGCGTTGAATTTAACATACCAATTTATACTTGTTGGTTTTCTTTTTTGGCTTAAGTGTATCCCCCATGCAATTCTTCACAGGGGGATTTTTAGCCCCCTTAAATCTGAGCACTCTTTCAAAAAGACTGCCCTGCTTTACTACAGTTTATGATATAGTACTTCGTATTTATGTGGCCTATACAGAGACTGCCTGAGTACCTGGGTTAAGTCAGATTGATAGGATGTTTTGTTCAAGTAAACACAGCCTCAGCACCCATTAATCCATATTTTATGCCCATTATCTAAATCAGTGATTCCTGGACCAGCAGTATTAGTAACATCTTGATTTTTTTTTTTTTAATGCAGATACTTAGGCACCAAATCCATCATACCGAATCAGAAACTGGAGGTTGAACTCACATGCCAAGTGATTCTGATATGTACTAAAGTTTAGAACCACTCAGTTCAGTTCAGTTCACTCAGTTGTGTCCAACTCTTTGCAACCCCATGGACTGCAGCATGCCTGGCCTTGCTGTCCATCACCAACTCCTGAAGTTTACTCAAACTCATGTCCATTGAGTCAGTGATACCATCCAACCTTCTCATCCTCTGTCATCCCCTTCTCCTGCCTTCAATCATTCCCGGCATCAGGGTCTTTTCAAATGAGTCAGGTAGCTAAAGTAATGGAGTTTCACATTCAGCATCAGTCCTTCCAATGAATATTCAGGACTGATTTCCTTTAGGATGGGCTGGTTGGATCTCCTGGGTGCCCAAGGGACTCTCAAGAGTCTTCTTCAACACCAGAGTTCAAAAACATCAGTTCTTTATGATCCAGCTCTCACATCCATACCTGACTACTGGAAAAACCATAGCTTTGTTGGCAAAGTAATGTCTCTGCTTTTTAATAAGCTGTCTCGGTTGGTCAAAACTTTGGCATTGCGTTTCTTTGGGATTGGAATGAAAACTGACCATTTCCAGTCCTGTGGCCACTGTGAGTTTTCCAAATTTGCTGGCATATTAAGTGCAGCACTTTCACAGCATCATGTTTTAAGATTTGAAAAAGTTCAACTAGAATTCCATCACCTCCAGTAGCTTTGTTTTTATTGATGCTTCCTAAAGTCACTTGAGTTCACATTCCAGGATGTCTGGCTCGAGGTGAGTGATCACACCATCATGATTATCTGGGCCATGAAGATATTTTTGATCTCAAATGCNTTTTCCAAATTTGCTGGCATATTAAGTGCAGCACTTTCACAGCATCATGTTTTAAGATTTGAAAAAGTTCAACTAGAATTCCATCACCTCCAGTAGCTTTGTTTTTATTGATGCTTCCTAAAGTCACTTGAGTTCACATTCCAGGATGTCTGGCTCGAGGTGAGTGATCACACCATCATGATTATCTGGGCCATGAAGATATTTTTGATCTCAAATGCCAAGTGATTCTGATATGTACTAAAGTTTGGAAATACTGGTGTAAGCTAATAAGAATGAATAACTATATAAATGTGTGTGTGTGTGTGTGTATGTGTGTGTGTGTTAGTTGTGTTCAACTCTGCAACCCCATGGACTCTAGCCAAACTCCTTTTCCATGGAATTCTCCAGGTAAGAATACTGGAGTGGGTTGCTATTCCCTCCTCCAGGGGATTTTCCCAACCCAGGGATCAAACCTGAGTCTCCTGCATTGCAGGCAGCTTCTTCACCATCTGAGCCAACAGGGAAGCCTTACCAATATATACCGTCAATGACTATATTATACCCAAACTATAGATTTGGTTTCTATTTATTTACCTCTGAATATGGACTCATGCCTGTTAAGGATAAAGTCACAAATATCCAGTCCCTTTTCTTTCTCTGCTTTGATCCACATATGAAGCAATAAGTAGTATTACTTTGAGGAAATCAAAGTGCAATTTAAGCTGAAATGGAATTTTGTCTCCAAACTTGCTTACAGTGGGGTTCATTTCATTCAAGGCTGTAATAATTTGATTTTAAAGGAAGAAACCTCTTACCTTATCCTCTTGCACTTCTTGCTGAATTGCAGTTTGCAATTTTGAATGAGCAAGGAAGAAAGACACCAGTGCATCCTGAGTGCCCTCTGAAGGAGATAAGTGCATGATTTTATAATATTAATATCATATCAAAATAATTCTCTAAATAAAATATTGATGCTATCACAAAAGAAAGCCAAGGAAAGTGCAAAAGATATGTATGCAGCACTTGGTGCTTGGTATAGAATAAGTGTACAATAGCTTTTAGGTACTATTATTACAAATTATATAGATATTTACAAGATAGTCTAAACTCATGGGGAAAGGTATGGATAAAAGCTTTCCCAATGCAAATATACTTCTAGAAAAATATATCAGCAGTACTTCACAATTTTAGTTGATTCTGAACTCAAAAATTAGCAGGGGCTGCATTTATTCAGTACACATTACAATAAACCTTACAAATTTACCAAGAATGGAAATGAGTAGAATTTTTTTTTTCATCTGGGGTTCCCCTGATGGCTCAAGCAATAAAGAATCTGCCTGCTATGCAGGAGACACAAGAGACATGAGTTTGATCCCTAGATCGAGAAGATCACCTGGAGCAGGAAATGGCAACCCACTCCAGTATTCTTCCCTTGAAAATCCCATGGACAGAAGATCTTGGCTGTCTATAGTGCATAGGGTCACAAAACAATTGGCAAAGGGAAAGATACTGAATGTTCTTGCTTTGGAGTCTAGAATTTAACAGGTAGCCATGTGTTCTGTTGAAGTGGAATATCTTAGCTTAATTAACATCATTATTTATCTTTATACTTAGAATAATTTTTGCATAGAGAATTTTCATTCTCAGCTTCAAAGTCCCAAATATCTATGAAATAGCAAATTTAAGCAACATCAACCATGTATTAATGGTTTATATTTTATAAGGATAATCATATGACTAATTTTGCATTAAGCTGACAGCCATCAAAATTTTTTTATATATTGCTTATCTATTGAATATGAGTTTTATCAAGGGCAATACTTTATTGTACGATCATATCTCTAGTATCTAGAGAAATGTCTGACATAAGAGACTTCAAAAATATTTGATCAGATCATTAATTGAACAGCTGGAATAATTTGTGAGAATCTTCATTATGACAGAAAGCAAATATTATTTTTTAAATTTTTGAGGATGATGAATATTTATACTTTGTATTTTCAGGTATTGTAATATTTAAAATACCTAAAATAAAGATTGTACTATGTATCTAAATTTATATTCTTTATTTGGAAGCATGCTATTATGATCTTGAACATGACTAGAAATAACACTTCTTTTAGAAAAAAATGAAAACAAAAAACAGTACATTGCCTCTACTTTCATGCCATTAAACTCATTTCCTTAAGTGTCTACATTTAAAACTTTCCTCAACTTAGAGTGACAGTATTATGAAAAAACAAAGAAATGTAATCAGGCAAACATGGTAAAATCTCAATTTGCTAATATGAACAGGAACCCTTCTAAGCCCCGGTTTCGTAATATATAAAATAGGAATGATAATATCAATCTTGTTCTATTATTTTCAGAATTAAACAGAAACAAATGTGAAAGCATCTAACATTAAATGTAATTTTCTCATCTCAAATTCATTTGAAATTTCCATATCAGTTAATTTGATATTTCTTTATATCTATCCTGAAGTAAGAAACAAACAATGGTTTAATCTTCTAAGTAGCCCTAAGTAAAACCTTCCTTTTGATATGTTAAATATATATTAATGTTAATTACATTAAAGGTATATTAACATAATAATGAAAGTTAGTCTCTCGGTCATGGCTAACTCTGTGTGACCCCGTGGACTGTAACCTAACAGGCTCCTCTGTCCATGGAATTCTCCAGGCAAGAATACTGGAGTGGATTGCCATTTCCTTTTCTAGGGGATTTTCCTGACCCAGGAATCGAGGTCTCCTACACTGCAGGCAGACTCTTTACTGACTGAGCCACCAGGGAAGCCACACATATTATTAACATAATAATATATTACTTAAAACATTACATATATCTTTCCATGAAATTTGTTTACTATTTTAAAGTTAGAAAATGTATGAAGGATCTACCCTGGTTATATATCTTAGCAACTCTTGACCTTGAACAAGTTATTTAATGTCTCGGTTTGTCATGTATAAATAGTAAAATAACAATAGAGCTGTTGGGAGGATAAAAAATACTGTAAAGAGAACTTTGTTAAACTTCAAAGTTGACAGCTTTTAACTTTTATTCAAGTACTTAGCAAATTTTATGGTAGACATTTGTTTTTCTTTTCACTATACTCCAAGTTGCATGTCTGCCATAATTATAATAACAGAAACAGGAAATCTCAGTTATATTAGATGTTGGCATTTAATACATTTAACTTATTTTTCATATTTTCACATGAAGAAGCAGCTCCAAGTCTACAACTATTTTCATATCTACTACTTAGGCAGTTTTCACTTTATTTTTTAAATAAAAATAAACATTATGGAAATATTTCTTTTGCCCTTAAGCCATTTAATTCATTAATCATGTCCAGTTATTTCTCAGCAGTATTCAAGGAGCTTAGTAGTCAGACTGACTTAATAAATGTCGAACCTCCTGCAAGCCCAGACATTCTGCTAAGCCTATGTTCCCAATTGCACAAATAATATTTTGAGATGTATTCCAAAGCCATTTTTGATAACTTTCCTTTATTTCTATTAAGAAAATATATTGATCAGTATTATTAGAAAGAGCAGAATTAAGCCACACATTAATTCAGACTAATACTGTACATTTTGAGAACCACCAGCTACATGAGTCTATTGAGCCCATTCAGAAGTGCTGTAAGAGATGTACACACTGGTTTTCAAAGATGTAAATTTTTATTAATAATTTTATGTTGACTTTATGTTGAAATTATAATATTTTGTGCGTTTGTATATTAATACAATTAATTTTATCTGTTTATTACTTTCTTAAATGTGGCTACTAGAAAATGTAAAAACACATATGTAATTCACATTTACAAAAGAAATCAGTCAAAAAGATTCCCTTAAACTCGGAAGAGGCCTTATAGCTATTATAGCTATTTATGTTTGTGTATGTTTAGGTATGTGTGTACATGTGTGTAATAACTATAGATAAAACAATGGTACATTGCTAGCACAGTAGAAAATAAGTATATATGTGTATGAAAGTGAAAGTGAAGTCGCATAGTCGTGTCCGACTCTTTGCGACCCCGTGGACTGTAGCCTATCAAGCTCCTCTGTCCATGGGATTTTCCAGGCAAGAGTGCTAGAGTGGATTGCCATTTCCTTCTCCAGGGTATCATCCTGACTCAGGGGTCAAACCCAAGTCTCCTGCATTGCAGGCAGNAATGGTACATTGCTAGCACAGTAGAAAATAAGTATATATGTGTATGAAAGTGAAAGTGAAGTCGCATAGTCGTGTCCGACTCTTTGCGACCCCGTGGACTGTAGCCTATCAAGCTCCTCTGTCCATGGGATTTTCCAGGCAAGAGTGCTAGAGTGGATTGCCATTTCCTTCTCCAGGGTATCATCCTGACTCAGGGGTCAAACCCAAGTCTCCTGCATTGCAGGCAGCCGCTTTACCATCTGAGCCACCAGGGAAGCATGTATGTGTGTGTGTATATATGCTTCTCTGGTGGCTCAGACGGTGAAGCGTCTGCCTGCAATGCAGGAGACTTGGGTTTGATCCCTGGGTCAGGAAGATACCCTGGAGGAGGAAACGAATCCCAGGGACTGCTGGCCCTGGTGGGCTGCNCCAAACAAGAAAATTTTCAAACAAAAAATAAAATTTTACACCTAGAGAAACTAGAAGAATGAACAAAGCCCAAAGTTAGTGGAAGGTATGAAATAAATAACAGAGAAGAAATCAATGAACTAGACACTTTAAAAGTCTCAGAAAATGTGAATGACCCTAACAGGTGATTCTTTGAAAACAAACAAAATTGATAAAACTAGACATATTCATTAGAAACAATAATATCAGAAATAAAAGGAGAGAAGTTATAAACGACACCACAGAAATACAAGGAATCATAAGAGATTACTAGGAACCATTATGTAAACAAATTGGACAACCTAGAATAAAAGAATAAATTCCTAGAAATATACACTCTTTCAAGACTGAATTGGAAGAAATAGAAAATCTGAATAGACTGAACACTATTGAAAAAAACCAAGTCAAAATCAAGCAGCTTCCAACAAACAAATGTCCATGATCAGATGGTTTCATAGGTGCATTCTGTCAAACATTTAAAGAAGAATTAGAATCTACTCTTGTCAAACTATTCCAAAAAGCATTGAAGAGGAAAATCTCATTTTATTAGGCCAGCTCAAGAGTGATCAAGAGTTAGGCATTGGATGTATTAAACATGGAGGTGGCAAAGACAAGAAAGAGGATGCTAGAAGCAATGGTGGAAGAAAAGTGTGAATCCCACGGACAGAGGAGCTTGTGGGCTACAGTCCATGGGGCTGCAGAATCAGACATGACTGAGCAACTAACACTTTACTTTCTTCATCAAACTGTGTACAAAATCTGCCCTTAATCTTTTCAGTTACCCGCATCTTGGTTAAGTGAAGACTAGATATGGTTGAGTGGCTGCTGCTGCTGCTGTCACTTCAGTCGTGTCCGACTCTGTGCAGCCCCATAGAGGNATTCTGTCAAACATTTAAAGAAGAATTAGAATCTACTCTTGTCAAACTATTCCAAAAAGCATTGAAGAGGAAAATCTCATTTTATTAGGCCAGCTCAAGAGTGATCAAGAGTTAGGCATTGGATGTATTAAACATGGAGGTGGCAAAGACAAGAAAGAGGATGCTAGAAGCAATGGTGGAAGAAAAGTGTGAATCCCACGGACAGAGGAGCTTGTGGGCTACAGTCCATGGGGCTGCAGAATCAGACATGACTGAGCAACTAACACTTTACTTTCTTCATCAAACTGTGTACAAAATCTGCCCTTAATCTTTTCAGTTACCCGCATCTTGGTTAAGTGAAGACTAGATATGGTTGAGTGGCTGCTGCTGCTGCTGTCACTTCAGTCGTGTCCGACTCTGTGCAGCCCCATAGAGGTCAGCCCACCATGCCCAGCAGTCCCTGGGATTCGTTTCCTCCTCCAGGGTATCTTCCTGACCCAGGGATCAAACCCAAGTCTCCTGCATTGCAGGCAGACGCTTTACCATCTGAGCCACCAGGGAAGCATGTATGTGTGTGTGTATATATATGCTTCTCTGGTGGCTCAGACGGTGAAGCGTCTGCCTGCAATGCAGGAGACTTGGGTTTGATCCCTGGGTCAGGAAGATACCCTGGAGGAGGAAACGAATCCCAGGGACTGCTGGCCCTGGTGGGCTGCCCTCTATGGGGCTGCACAGAGTCGGACACGACTGAAGTGACAGCAGCAGCAGCAGCCACTCAACCATATCTAGTCTTCACTTAACCAAGATGCGGGTAACTGAAAAGATTAAGGGCAGATTTTGTACACAGTTTGATGAAGAAAGTAAAGTGTTAGTTGCTCAGTCATGTCTGATTCTGCAGCCCCATGGACTGTAGCCCACAAGCTCCTCTGTCCGTGGGATTCACACTTTTCTTCCACCATTGCTTCTAGCATCCTCTTTCTTGTCTTTGCCACCTCCATGTTTAATACATCCAATGCTTAACTCTTGATCACTCTTGAGCTGGCCTAATAAAATGAGATTTTCCTCTTCAATGCTTTTTGGAATAGTTTGACAAGAGTAGATTCTAATTCTTCTTTAAATGTTTGACAGAATGCACCTATGAAACCATCTGATCATGGACATTTGTTTGTTGGAAGCTGCTTGATTTTGACTTGGTTTTTTTCAATAGTGTTCAGTCTATTCAGATTTTCTATTTCTTCCAATTCAGTCTTGAAAGAGTGTATATTTCTAGGAATTTATTCTTTTATTCTAGGTTGTCCAATTTGTTTACATAATGGTTCCTAGTAATCTCTTATGATTCCTTGTATTTCTGTGGTGTCATTTATAACTTCTCTCCTTTTATTTCTGATGTTATTGTTTCTAATGAATATGTCTAGTTTTATCAATTTTGTTTGTTTCCAAAGAATCACCTGTTAGGGTCATTCACATTTTCTGAGACTTTTAAAGTGTCTAGTTCATTGATTTCTTCTCTGTTATTTATTTCATACCTTCCACTAACTTTGGGCTTTGTTCATTCTTCTAGTTTCTCTAGGTGTAAAATTTTATTTTTTGTTTGAAAATTTTCTTGTTTGGGGGAGGAAGACTGTATTTGTAAAAAGCTTCCCCCTTAGGACTGAGTTTCCAGTTCCCATATATTTTAGAATTCTGTTTCTCATTTTCATTTATCTGAAGGTACATTTTAATTTCCAACTTGATTTCTGTTGTTGTTGTTGACCCATTGGTCAATAACATGTTATTTAACCTCCATATGTTTGTGATTTTTTTCCTAGTTTTCCTCTTATTAATTGATTTTTAGTTTTATTTTTTGGGAGTTGGAAAATATGATTTCAATCTTCTTAAATTAATGAGACTTGTAACTTTACATGTGATCTATCCCAGGTAATATTCCATGTACACTTGAAAAGAATGTATTCTGCTATTTGGAAAGAGAATGTTCTATATATAACTATTAGGTTAATATAATGTAGTATGTAGTTTAAGGTCAATGTTTTATAATTGTTTTTTCTCTCTAGACTATATCTGTTAATATAAGTGGGATGTTAAGTTCCACTACTATGACTATATTACTATCAGTATTTCCCTTATATTTATTAATGTTTATGTATTAGGTTCTTCTATTTGGGGTGCAAAGATATTTATAAGTATTACATCCCTTATGTAATGCCCTCATTTGCCTCTTATTATGGTTACCATTTTAAAAACTATTCTGTCTGATATAAGTATAGCTTTCTTTGTATCTCCCTCTGCATGAAATATCTTTTTTCATCCCTTTGCTTTCAGTCTATATGTGTTTTTAGATCCTACATGGCTGTCTGTTATAGGCAGCATATACATGTGACTCTGTTTTTAATCCATTTAGCCACCCTATGCCTTTTGAGTGGAGCATTTAGTCAATTTACATTTTAAGTAACTATTGATAGGTATGTGCTTATTGCCATTTTGTTCTTTGTTTTCTGGTTGTTTTGTAGTTCTGTGTTTCTTTCTTTTTCTCTTGTTCTCTTCCCAGGTGATTTGATGACTTTCTCTAGTGTTACATTTTCATTCTTTCCTATTTATTTTTTGTGTATCTATTATGGGCTTCCCAGGTGGTGCTAGTGGTAAAGAACCCATCTGCCCATGCAGGAGATATAAGAAACGTGGATTTGATCCCTGGTCAGGAAGAGCTCCTGGAGGAGGGCATGGCAATCCACTCCAGTATTCTTACCTAGAGAATCCCATGGTCAGAGGAGCCCGGCTGGCTACAGCCCATGCGGTCATAAAGATCTGGACACAAACTGAAGTGACTGAGCATGTATATGGGTTCCTGGTTTGTGGTTAATTTGATGCTCATATATGTATAACAACCTATATTTGATGCAGTCTACTTTAAATAGACAATTGCTTAAGTTTGAACATATTCTGAAAGCACTACATTTTTATTCCCTCTCTTACCCCACATTTTATGCTTTGGACATCATATTATGCATCTTTTTATTTTGCATATTGGTTATTTTAAATAGAGATGAGTTTACTAATTTTTTTTTATTTCAAACTAGCTTCCAACTAGTACTCTGGTTTACTGCTTTCATTACATGTTTGATTTACCAGTGAGAGCTTTCTCTTTCATAATTTCTTTGTTTCTAGTACAGTCTTTCTCTATTTTAAACAGATCTCCTTAACATTTCTTCTATGACCAATTTAGTAGTGATGAACTCTTTTAGCTTTTGCTAATCTAGAAAATTCTTTATTTCTCTTTTATTTCTGAATGGTAACCTTCCTGAATAGAGTATTTTTAATTGCAAGCTTTTTTTTTTTTTTTTAATCTCCTTTCAGCACCTTGGATATATCATGCCATCCTCTTCTGGCTTGTATTTCTACTGTAAAATTAACTGATTTTCTTATGGGGAGTCCCTTTTTTATAACAAAATGTTTTTCCTTGCTGCTTTTAATAGTCTGTCTTTATCTTTAAGCATGGTGTTTTCACTGTAATGTGTCTTGATGTGAGTCTCTTTGGGTTCACCTTGTTGGGGATTTTCTGTGCTACCTAGACTTGAATGTCTATTTATCAGGTTAAAAAACTTTTCAGCCATTATTTCTTCAAATAGGGTTTCTGTCCCCATCTCTCTCTCTTTTCCTTTGGAGACCTCTATAATATAAATGTTACTGTGCTTAATCCTGTCCCAGAGTTCCCTTAAGCTATCTTCATTTTTTTTCTTTTTCCTGGTCTGAATGATTTTCACCATTCTGTTTTCCAAATTGCTGGTCCATTCTTCTGAATCTTTTGGTCTTCTGTTGACTTCTTCTAGTATAATTTTATTTCAGTTATTGTATTCTTAGTTCTGATTTGCTTTTCTTATATATTCTCTTTGTTGAGTTTCTCATTGAGTTCATCTGTTCTTATCTCAAGTTCAGTGATCATGTTTATAACTATTACTATAAACTATTTATCTGGTAAATTGCTTGTCTCTATTTCATTCTTTTTTGGAGGATTTCTCGTATTCTTTCATTTGGAAACTATCCCTTCATCTCCTCATTTTGCCTCACTCTCTGTGTTTGTTTCTATGTATTCAGTTCTGTTCAGTCACTCAGTCATGTCCGACTCTTTGCGACCCCATGAATCACAGCACGCCAGGCCTCCCTGTCTATCACCAACTCCCGGAGTTCACTCAGACTCATGCCCATCCAGTCAGTGATGCCATCCAGCCATCTCATCCTCTGTCATCCCCTTCTTCTCCTGTCCCCAATCCCTCCCAGCATCAGAGTCTTTTCCAATGAGTCAGCTCTTCACATGAGGTGGCCAAAGTACTGGAGCTTCAGCTTTAGCATCATTCCTTCCAAAGAAAGGGCTGATCTCCTTCAGAATGGACTGGTTGGATCTCCTTGCAGTCCAAGGGACTCTTAAGAGTCTTCTCCAACATTAGGGAGTATATTCTCAGCCTTGAAATAGTAGTCTTATGTATGAGGTGTACTGTAGAACCTAGCAGCACAATCCCTTCTGATTACCAGATCCAGATGCTGTGGGTATATGCTCCGTGTAATCTATATGTACCCTCTTGTGAGATCAAGCCATAATTGTTACAGGTGGATTAGTGAGCAGGGTGGCCCCTGATTCAGCTGGCTGAATAACTCATCTACAACTGCTATGACTGTCCTAACTGTGGGGGCTGGTCCTCACTCTGGCTTTCTGTGAGTGCTAACCATGATCATCACAGATGTGTTGAACGGGTCTGGCCCCCAGCCTGCCTGGCTTCCAGGCCTGCCCATGACTCTTGGGAGCACACTGAGGTACAGGCATGGCCCCATGGAGCACACTGGAGGGTTTCCAGTTCTGGCCGGGGATGCCCACCAGGTGGAGAAGAACGGGAGTACCTTTGAAGAAGATGGCCAGAGCAGGCAAGTTGGCTGAGGCAAGTCTTCAAGGAACACCAAGGTGGGGGTGCACGACATTAACTAGGTTAATTGAGGGTGACAGAAATCCCACTCTCCAGCATCAGACCAGTTAAATGAAAGAGTGTTTCTTTAAAAATGCTGCCCACCAGTGCTACTGTTACTAGAAAATTCCAGCAGACCCCTGCTCCTCCAGCACCTGCCCTGATATTAGTCAGTGAATCTTCTTTTTGTATGACCTGGTGCTTTTCAAGCCGTTCCCCCTCATCTGGAATTTAGAGCAAGTGAGTTTGCACACAAGCCCTTCTAAAACCAAGTCTTGTTTTGCTATCGTATTTCAGCTCTCAAAGGTATAAGCCCCACTGGTTTTCAAAGTCAGATGTTATTGGACTTCAGTTTCCTAGTCCAGGTTCCCCAGGCTGGGAAGCGCATTCTGGGGCTCAGATCTCTCAGTCTTCAGGGGAACACTGCTGTTATGATATTTCTCCTCCTTATGGGTCACCACCCTGGTAGTATGGGTTCTGTCTAAATGGAGTCTCTGCTTTTTTTACCTATCTTGATGTTTCCTCTTCTTTGTATCATTTAAATAAGTTGTATAACATGTAGATGTGCTCCACTAGTACTCAGGTTGTTTTCAGAGATGTTTATTCTGTCTAGAGCTGTAGTTTTGATGTGTCTATAGGAGAAGGTGAGCTCAGAATCTTCCTACTTTGCCATCTTAATCCACAGGTCTCCCAGACAATATTTGAAACCCTTTAATTATATTATTTATATTAATATGTGTAAGTCTATAAGTTAAGAAGTACTATTATAAGCATTTTACAAAAGAATACATTCATAGAATTAAATCCTTTTCCCGAGATTACTTAAGTAGGAAATGGCAGTATTTGGTTGTTTAGTTTCTATGTGTATATGTGTCTGCAAGCAAGTATGTATGACTTCTGAATTAAAGTAAGCATTTGCTATAACTTGCAAGAAAAAGAAAAGTGCCAGATAGTCTGGCTCCAGAAATGATGATGTTGATCTCAGTTCTGTACTTCTCTGAGGGACTTGAAAATGTAGTTGGGTAGCTAAAATATACTTATCAGAAACCTACACAACAGAATTAGAGGGTAGGCATTTTTAACAAGTACACAGAGAACCATGGGGATTCAAGGAAGAAAGTTATCACTTCCACATGGTGAGCTGGGAAGATAATATGTAATCAGTGGGTAGGGTAGCACTTGTGATGATTTATTTTTTCTGCTTGGTGTCATCCTTAACATACATGCATACATACATGTATAGGAAGTAACTTTTGCTTATTTGAAAATGGAAATGCCATTTGTTTAGTTCTCTCTATGAAGAAACAGAAACTAATTCATAGAATATAAATATTTCCACATCAATTGTAGAGACAAAACACATTGTTAGAAATATAAGTTCTTAATTGTTTATGTATGTGAAGATAAAATTGTAAATTGGCACACATTAAGCATTACAGCCTGTGATAGGAGTCTGTCACTATCTTTATTTATTTGCTTATGCCAGTATTTTAGAGTAATGAATAATGTGCTAAGAGGTACAGGACAGCTGCATTCTTTCCTGATAATCATTATAGTATCTGATGCAATTTCAGAATGATATAACCTTGCCAAAAATAATCAAAATAAGGAAAGTAGGAAATAAGTGAATGAATAAAATGCTTTCATAACTTTAGGTGGGCCCTTGATGCTCTTGAATATTTGTAATATAATTCCTAATCTATTTGTTCTACCAACCTTCCAGATAATTCCTTAATAATTTTTCATCCCTTTAGATTACATTACTTTATGCCACCTTAGCCTCTAACAACATAAACACAATCATAAAATAATTTCAACAAACCACCTCCACCACATCCATATATCTACCTATTTGCCTGCCAACAGAAACTCTTTTCTAGTACCAAGGATGAATTTTCCATGTTTCTCACTAAAACTGTCTTTTATACTAGAATTCATTCGTCTCATAAAATACTCTGACAGTTGTCCCCCAAAAATCAACAAATTTTCTTCTCTAAAAAGTAATTCCATTTAAAATTCACCACTCTCTAAGATACTATACATTTTCTTATTTATCTTGGGTACAGTCGTTACCCCCACTACAATGTAAGCTCTGTAAAGTCAGAGATGTTTTATGTGTTTCTCACTTCTCTATGACAACAGCCCATAACAGCTCTTATTGAACAATGAGCATTTATTGAAAGTATAAGTGACAAAGACTTTCAGAAGCTTGTATCAGATTTTTATATTGTAAACCCATCATCAAAATTCAAAATAAATTTTCAAATGTAACTCTGAAGAGAAACATCCAAGCATAGATAATAGGACTACAATTTTAAGCTTTTATGGGACAGTATGAGACTTAGAAGGAAAGATATAAGCATCTGAGTGCAGAGTTCCAAAGAACAGCAAGGAGAGATACGAAAGCCTTCCTCAGCAATCAATGCAAAGAAATAGAGGAAAACAATAGAATGGGAAAGACTAGAGATCTCTTCAAGAAAATTGGAGATACCAAGGGAACATTTCATGCAAAAATGAGCTCAATAAAGGACAGAAATGGTATGGACCTAACAGAAGCAGAAGATATTAAGAAGAGGTGGCAAGAATACCAGAAGAACTGTACAAAAAAGATCTTCATGACCCAGATAATCACAATGGTGTGGTCACTCACCTAGAGCCAGACATCCTGGAATGTGAACTCAAGTGGGCCTTAGACAGCATCACTACAAACAAAGTTAGTGGAAGTGATGGAATTCCAGTTGACCTCTTTCAAATCCTGAAAGATGATGCTGTGAAAGTGCTGCACTCAATATGCCAACAAATTTGGAAAACTCAGCAGTGGCCACAGGACTGAAAAAGTTCAGTTTTCTGACCTTTTCATTCCAATCCCAAAGAAAAGCAATGCCAAAGAATGCTCAAACTGCCACACAATTGCACTCATTGCACACGCTAATAAAGTAATGCTCAAAATTCTCCGAGCCAGGCTAGAACAATACATGAACCATGAACTTCCATATGTTCAAGCTGGAAGGCAGAGGAACCAGATATCAAATTGCCAACAACTGCTGGATCATGGAAAAAACAAGAGAATTCCAGAAAAACATCTATTTCTGTTTTATTGACTATGCCAAAGCCTCTGACTGTGTGGATCACAATAAACTGTGGAAAATTCTGAGAGAGATGGGAATACCAGATCACCTGACCTGCCTCTTAAGAAACCTGTATGCAGGTCAGGAAGCAACAATTAGAACTGGACATGGAACAACAGACTGGTTCCAAATAGGAAAAGGAGTATGTCAAGGCTGTGTATTGTCACCCTGCTTATTTAACTTATATGCAGAGTACATCATGAGAAACACTGGGCTGGAAGAAGCACAAACTGGAATCAAGATTGCCAGGAGAAGTATCAATAACCTCAGATATGCAGATGACACCACCGTTACGGCAGAAAGTGAAGAGGAACTAAAAAGCCTCTTGATGAAAGTGAAAGAGGAAAGTGAA
>SJYA01000065.1:885453-976750 GCA_006410615.1 Neotragus moschatus | reverse complement strand
AGGACTGATGCTAAAGCTGAAACTCCAATACTTTGGCCACCTCATGCAAAGAGGTGACTCATTGGAAAAGACTCTGAAGCTGGGAGGGATTGGGGGCAGGAGGAGAAGTGGATGGCAGAGGATGAGATGGCTGGATGGCATCACCAACTCGATGGACATGAGTTTGAGTGAACTCCAGGGGTTGGTGATGGACAGGAAGGCCTGGCATGCTGCAATTCATGGGGTCGCAGAGTCAGACACAACTGAGCAACTGAACTGAACTGATGAGATTTAGATAGAATATGAAGGTCATAGACATTTTACATTCTTAAAATTTATGTGAAACACCAAAGCTTATTAGCTTTCTATCCAATAAGCCTAAAACCTGAACTTTAGGCTGAATTTTATTGTAACTTTAGGTAAAGAGAAACAAAAGGAATAGGATCTTTACCAATAATGTCTGTGAATTTAAGCTGCCAAGTTTACACAAACTTATAGCCTCATATCGACATTTATTTATCATGTCTCATCCTCAAGTGTCAGGTTTTCTGAAGTAACTTTAAATAACTACTATATTACTCATAAATGCATCTTGCAGATGATATACTGTGTAGAAACATTTTTAATCTTTCTTATTCATGTAGTTTTCTTTAACTGGTTAGTAACTTAGCAACATGTGAAATAAGTTTTCTCAAGGGACTATTTCCCACCTATGTATGGATTGGGTTGTCAGAACTTAGGCAAATGGGGCTAAAAGAGAGGATTGTTTCATCTACATATTGACCCTAGGATTCTTTCTATTTCTTTGCACATAACTTGTAATCTCTGAAAGATTAGCCATAAGTAATCATTCTGTTTATGGGGATCCTAGACACAAAGAAATACTAGAATCTGGCAGTCTTTTCTAGTTGAGCTATATAGAAAGGGATTTATAAAGTTTTAGAAGAAAGCTCCCAAAAGTACTGAAAGAAAGACAATTTTCTTGGCTTCATACACAAAATCCATTGTCTGCAGACAATCCATTTGTCTTAATCATCCAAGAGGCTGCACATTAAAAGTAGGGATAAAAGTTTGTGAAATAGCATGTTGCTTCAAATCTGTACCCTTGTCAAATCGTCTAGTGAAAAGGCATAAATAATGTTACANTATAAAGTTTTAGAAGAAAGCTCCCAAAAGTACTGAAAGAAAGACAATTTTCTTGGCTTCATACACAAAATCCATTGTCTGCAGACAATCCATTTGTCTTAATCATCCAAGAGGCTGCACATTAAAAGTAGGGATAAAAGTTTGTGAAATAGCATGTTGCTTCAAATCTGTACCCTTGTCAAATCGTCTAGTGAAAAGGCATAAATAATGTTACAGTCTCTTTTCTACCAGTATCTTAATACTTCTTTGGAATGTTATTAACTTTTTAATTATGTGATTTTTTTTCAGCAATGGCATTTGGAACGCCCCTAATATTTTTTATGGTCTATCATACTTTTGAAAAATTAAAAGGTATTTAGGGGGATTATAAATGACAAATTTAGTTTATTGAATGCCTTTTATTTCATCTGTTATATATGTGTATGTATGCATGTGTTTTAATATCTAATCTGCTGAAATTAAATAGAAATTAAAACACTGAAAAAATGGTAATATCTAAGTATAGGTAGATATTCTGTGCTATTCTTTTTAAGCAGTTGTTACAGTAACAAAACATGTTAAATGAATGAGGTAATGAATGAATAGATGCTCTTTTACACATATGTGTATAGTGAAGGTGGGACATATAGGACTGTCAGTATCGCAACCTGAAAATACATTACTCCTTCTCCGAGTTCAGAGGGGCCTGAAGATGCCTGAAAAGATTGATCATTTGGTCCAAATTCCATTTGAGGAGATCTATTTACCTGAAGGAGTTTGGTCTGAGTATAGTATCTTAGCTTTGAAGAACAGTTGCAATTTAAAGTATAACATCTCTCATTTATATATTTATTCCATAAATAATATTTCAAGCATTATTATCTGTCAGTAGCTGCTCTGGGCACTGGAATTGACCTCAGTGAACTCATATTCCATTGGGAATGTAGACAATAAATGAGTGTAATAATAAAGTATGTGATCTCTGGTATAGATTGTTTCATTGAAATAAATAAAGTAGAAAAATGAAATTAAAAATGGCTCATGATATAGAGATCTACATCTAAATATGAAGATTGGGAAAGACAAGTGATTTTGAGAGCAGAATACTGAGAAAAATAGTGCATTAATTCAAGTAGCCAATGATAATTTTTTTTTTTCCGTCTCAGGTGTACATGAGTTCCCAATCTTGAACCCTCCCCCCCACCTCCCACCCCATATCAACTCTCTGGATCATCCCCGTGCACCAGTCCCAAGCATCCTGTATCCTGTATTGAACATAGACTGGTGATTCGTTTCTTACATGATAGTACACATGTTAAAACTTGGTTGTGTAAATGGAAACATAAAGAAATGGTTGGATTTGAGAAATACTTTTTGGAAATAGTTTATAAGACATGCTGATAACATTTTCTAAATCAAACTTGGGGGCATCTGGAATCATGAGGAAGAGTGTTGGTAAAAGACCAGAGAGATAAACACTTAAAATTTGATTTCTCTATGTGAAAATGAGTGGGAGTTTGCATAAGTGGATCTGAAGCTAAGCAGGTAGATCTGGGATGGATATAGGAATTTGGAGAAATTCATGGATGGTTTTTAAATCTGCATCAGGAGAGAGAATCTATGAGACAGGATATTTAGGGAATGGTAGGTTAACAGTGGAGTCCTAGATTGTGGCAATTTTCAAGTATCAGAGGAAGAGCAAAGAATATATAAAATTTAGGCAGTCTGATAAGCAGTAATAATCAAAATGAATAGCATACTATGCTTCAGTCCTAATTTGGTACTGATGCTTAGCAGCAGTACTTCAATACCTGTTAAAAAGTTTGGTGGATGGAGGGGTGGGTATAATTGAGTGGGAAGTTGGGGAATGAAAAGAAGTTACATACTTACCTGGAATAGCTTGGTATGCTAAGTCGATTTGCAACACTAGCTCTCAGACCCAGAGCAATGAGACTGGAAACTATACCTGTTTAGGTTGCAAGTTGGAGACGAGATGTAAAAAAAAAAAAGGCAGAAGAGTTAGAGCTCGGGTGTCTACTTCTCATTGTGAGGGCACTGGAGCTTAATGAATTAAGCCAGCAGTACTGACTGTGGGCTCTGGCTGTATTCCTTGAGGTTAAATAAATGACTATGTGTGCATACTAAGTTGCTTCAGTCATGTCTAACTCTGTGACCCTATGGACTCTAGGCCACCAGGCTTCTCTGTCCATGGGATTCTTCTGGGCAAGAATACTGGAGTGGGTTGCCATGCCCTCCTCCAGGCGAATCTTCCTGACTCAGGTACTGAACTCGAATCTCTTGAGGCTCCTTCAGTGCAGGCAGATTCTTTAACCGGGGAAGCCCTAGATAAATGACTGCTGCTGCTGCTCAATCGCTTCACTCATGTCTGACTCTGTGCAACCCCATAGCCGGCAGCCCACCAGGCTCTGCCATCCCTGGGATTCTGCAGACGAGAACACTAGAGTGGGTTGCCATTTCCTTTTCCAATACATGAAAGTGAAAAGTGAAATTGAAGTCACTCAGTCATGTCCAACTCTTCACAACCCCATGGACTGCAGCCTACCAGGCTCCTCCGTCCATAGGACTTTCCAGGCAAGAGTACTGCTTAACTGTAATTCCTCAATATCTCCTTTCAGTATAATTCAATAGCTATTGATAGTTTATCTGACTGTACATGCTCGAAGTATTTATAGAACCTACCTGTGCCAACTATTAATACCTTTCCAAGTCTGGGGAAACAACCATGAACAAGATCAGTAACTGCTTTCACGGACCTTTTCAGACTCTGTAAGAGTAGTAAAGGATAATTTGAGATAGTATTAGCTGTGACAAAAATTTAAATGTAGAGAATAATGTAAGGAATTGATGGCTAGAGGAATACTATTTTAGGGCAAGGAGGTTAGCGAAAAAAGTTTTCTGAAGGACTGAGATGTGAACTAAGTCATAGCTGTAACAGGAATGAGGACCCTGTCAATATTCAGGATTACAGATCTCTTCACAAGGGTAACAGCTAGGGCAGTGGCTTTTAGGTTGACATGAACCTGATGTGTGTGAGAACTCTAAAGAAGGCTGGAGCTTGATGAACAAGGAGGTGGTGGGTTTAAAATGAGACCAAAGTTATAGTTACACTCTAATGGAAGTCAGGAAAAACTCATTCTCCTATCCCTAGGACACTAAATTCTAGACGAAATAAATCTTATATAAGGCCCATTATAGTAGAAAGAAATTCAAATCCTACCTCTGCAATTTCATAACTGGGTGTTTGGAAAATTTATTTAATCCCATATTCTATGTATTTCCTCACTTTAAAATTGAAATTATGCACTCCCTGGTGTTAAATAGTGGTACATCCCTGTAAGAATTGCTATTTGGATTAAATTAGTATATGTAAAAATGCATGGTTCTTCTCAGGTGGTGCTAGGGGTAAAAACCCACCTTGTCAACGCAGGAGACGTAAGAGAGGAGGGTTCGATCCCTACCAAAGAATCAGATAACCATCAGCTATTACTCACAAGTAAATGAGAAGTCCCATTAACTATAGATAAAGGTGTCAATGCCCCGTATTAATTAAACCACTATCAAAATGCTGCCCAAGTACAAAGCGGAGTAAATGAGATGTTCTTATGGCTTGTGAATTGTTAGTCCTGAAATAAGCTTTGTGTATCAAATTTTTTAAAAATCAATACAGACATTTTCATCTGGTGGCTTCTGGAAACAAATTGAAAATGCCAGAGAAAAAACTCCAATGGATGTCACCACAAACTTTGTTTAAGAGTTAACAGCTTATATATATGAAATCGATAACACTGATGATTGTATTTGAAAATGGACTTCAGAAAATGCATGCCAAGTATTAGTTTATATAGTCTTCTTGTAACACAGAAAATGGCAACCCATTTCAGTATTCTTGCCTGGGAAATCCCGTGGACAGAGGAGCCTGACAGGCTACCCTCCATGGCATCGCAAACGAGTTGGACACAACTTATCGACTAAACAGCAACAGTAATAGTACAGGCTTACGAAATCCATGAGATAAGTCAATCGCTGGAAAACTTGAAGTCTGCAATAGAATGTTATTGATTAGGAGACTAGGACAAGCTCACCGTGCTTCCAGTAGTAGCTGCTGAGCAGCTGAGGTTTCCACTTCCAGCTCCACCACACTACCAGTGACAAGTGAGATGCATTATTTGGCTGATCCTATGGCGTTATGGAATATCAAAAGGCCCAGCATCCCAGGAGGGAAAGGTGAGGGAACACACTCTCTTGCAACATGATGAATAAGGTTCTTCCACACCAGCAGCTGCCAAACAGATGAGCAGCTTTTAACAGAGTCAGGGTACACAATGTGAGCTGGGCCCAGAACTAATCAGATCTAATTAAGACAGACATGTTATGGTCCACTAGTGCTGACAGGGTCGGGATTCCTGTAGCTTTAAATGAAGCATGTTATAATTAGGATCTAATT
Source organism: Neotragus moschatus (assembly GCA_006410615.1). Classification (NCBI taxonomy): domain Eukaryota; kingdom Metazoa; phylum Chordata; class Mammalia; order Artiodactyla; family Bovidae; genus Neotragus; species Neotragus moschatus. Next base: position 971,181 of record SJYA01000065.1, on the reverse strand, counting down.
GAAAATCTGGAAGTGATACAAAACCTTTACCCTTCAGGGCCTAACAGGAGGTCTGTGTAGGTCCTGGTGTGCACTTTATTAGATTGTGAATGCTCAATTAGACAGTTATGTTAAAAAAAAGTAAGCAAATGGAACAATAGTTAAATGCGGTTCAAAGGAACAGAATTTCACATCTGTTTGGATAGGTTCTGAGTTGTTTCTAAATTTTAAATTTATGGTTTATCTTTTNATTGGAGAAGGAAATGGCAACCCACTCCAGTGCCTGGAGAATCCCAGGGACGGGGGAGCCTGGTGGGCTGCCGTCTATGAGGCCGCACAGAGTCAGACATGACTGAAGCGACTTAGCAGCAGCAGCAGTTCATAGTTTATCATCCTAATGTCTGTTTTCCTCCATGAGCAAAGGGACTTTGTTTTGCTCACTGCCATCTGCACACTGACTGGCACAGCACTGGGCAGCATAGTAGGCCCACAAGTGAATTTGAATGAATGGATGGAAGAAATAAAAAGTCAATGCTTGCTTCTGGAGGTTTATCATGGAAGTTAAATTTAAGATTTACAAGCTAAAAATTATACATTCTAACACAAATAAATGTCCAAGTTTCCCATGTCTGAATGATTTTGTTTTTGTCCTGGTTGTAGTCCCTAGTTTAAGTCATTGGAAATGATCTGTTGGCTTTTATTTACTGTTTGAATTTTTGCTTTCCCTACACCTGTACTCATTACATTGCAGACAAAACTTATGCCATTTCTACTTTTACCAATTAGTGCAAACATTTCCATGGGGGAAAAACACGTTACAAGTATTTATAATAAAACAATGTAATATGTTTAAGGACATAGAACATTTGTTGCTCTTGTAACCTGATATAGAGGTGGTTTCTTCATGTAGCAGACAGCTTGTGGGAATTTATAGGTGTGAAATTAGCCACAGAATTCTAGAAATATTTCATCTATAAACAGGACACTCACTGTTGTAAAGAGGATAAAAGAAAATTAATTTACACCATGCTATTGATTTCAAATAGAAGATTGTTTCCAGAACAGATGAACACGTGCTTCTTGATAGACTTTCTTTTTTCCTTTTTTTTTTTTTCCTGTTTCTTGTTACTATGTATCCATACCAATATAGACATTATTTCCAAAGTGGATCAGTTCACTAGATGGATTTTTCCAAATGCAGTTAACCCATCACAGAACAAATCTATTTTAGTTCTACTGATTTTTTAGCTATATACTTAACATGTTACCAAGAGATTTCAATTTTGTGAGTACCACACTGAAATAATTATTTAAAATTCTAATAAGAATATTTAATGCATTATTTTACAGTAATTCTGTAATTTTACCTAATAAAAATAACTTCAGCAGGTTGGGACTTATCAGAGAAATGAATTAAAAGAAATGTTAATTAATCAACCTGTTAAAATCTTGAAATGTACAGTTTATTTCAATTTATAGTCCAGTGATATTTTACAAGGCATCGCACTATTTTCTGAACACTCTAACCCTAACTGTAGAGTTGTTTTTATAGAATGGCAGCTTCAATTTCACCAGATGTGAAATCATTTGGTTGTGTAAACACATTTTTTTCTGAAATGTATAGGGTTTTTATTTCACTTGGAAAAAAAAAAATCCTGTAAATGGATAATGTCTATAGGTTGAACAGGACATCTCAGCGGGTTCCAGGGCTAAGATCCACTAAGGTGATTTACAGTCTGAGGTAAACAGATTGGCTCAGGTCACACTGGCTGATCGATGCTCCCATCTCTCCAGCAGGAAATGTCTTGGGGAGGCAGGGAAATGACTTTTGCAAACCCTTCTTCAAATCCTGAGCTTCCCTGACCCCACTCTCTCCTTTTTCCTAAAGAATTGAGAACTAAAGAAATAAAAAAAAAATCTCTTTCTTCTGCTTTGAAAAGTTCTACCTGGTTTTTATTATATATATATTCTATATTTGAGAAAAGAGCAATTGAATGAACTGTTTGACACGTTTACCTTGAATAATTTTTCATAATAAATATTAGGCTATCTGTCCCAATAGTGCAGGCAAATGTAGAAATATACACTTCTCACAGTTTTATGGGGTGTTAGAAAGTAATTGAAAATGATGTTTGCAATAAAGTTTCCATTTTACCCTTCAATCAGTCCTAGTAGATGAAAATTACTATTTAACTAATTTTCTATCCCTTTTGGGAAAGTGTTTCAAGAATTTCAAGCTACTTTATCACATAGATGAAATATGTTGTTTAATGCTATGATTGTTCTGGGAATAAAAGAATACAATTTATTGATATCTTAAGAAGAAAAGAGCTTAAAAAATGATACTTACCAGATTAAAATCTGAGCTTCTGAATTTAAAGGTCAGTTTTATTTATTTGGTTTATTTACTACCTATATTCTTCTCCTTCTGACACCATATTTTATTAAGAATGTGTAATAGAATTTTTATAGCTGTCACAGAAGACTCATTTAAAATCTGTAAATTTTAAAAGGCTGGATTAGTAAAATCAATTCAAAGAAGGCCCTACAAATAATCCATGTATTATTTTTATGTATTTTGCTGTTAAGAACGTTTATGTAGTAAGTATCAGTTTGCTTATTCCTCTGAGCAAAACCATCTCAGATTTATATCCTGTTACTAATTTTAAATATCTGCATATCTCTTTCAGAAGCCTTTTGGAGATGGAATACTCTACAAAATTGATTCTGATTTTGATAGTTCAGCTGTATTCTAAGATTTTCCATTTTCTCAATTTCATCTACATACATTAAAAAATTTAACATATAAGGAAAGATTTTCTATTTCTTATAAGCTAGTAGTGCGTAAATTCCCTCCCTCCACTACTGACATAAGAATGTTGTGATTCTTATGTTAGCATTAATAGGACAATTTCATTTATACTTTGCATTACTACTACTGAAACTTTGGGCAAGCTTAATCCTACTCAACCAGAGATTTCTCATTCCAACAATAAAAACCTTCATATCATGGAATTGTATATATCAAAGAAATAAAGCCCATTGCAAACCTCTGAATTTTAAATTGGTCTCAAACCTGGGTTTGATCCCTGGGTTGGGAAGTTTCCCTGGAGGAGGGCATGGCAACCCACTCCAGTATTCTTGCCTGGATAATCCTCATGGACAGAGGAGCCTGGCAGGCTACAGTCCACGAGGTGGCAAAGAGTCAGACACAACTGAGTGACTAAGCACACACAGCGCAAATTAAATATACAGTCCCTCTGTGTCCTTCAGTGCTGGTTCCAGGACCCACTTGAATGCCAGAGGCCTAGGATTCTCAATTCCCACAATAAGTTTTCTGTATATGCAGTTCTGCATCTGCAGATTCACCACCATGGATCCCACAGTACCATAGTATTTATTGAAAAAAATTCACATATATATGGACCCTCACAGTTTAAACTCACTTGTTCTGTGGTCAACTATAGTCCTTAATGAATCCAGTCACTAAGTAGTTATTCCTTATGTGACATTGATCTGCTTTCAGAGTATATTAAAATCATCCTAGAATAATTGTTAACCTGGATTAATGAGTCCAACTTCTTTTGTTTTAATGAACTAATAATCCCTTGCATCTATCTCCTTAATACTTTACATTATCAAAAGGTTTTTATGATAGAAGGTTCACTCTATTGTTTAAGACTAAGACTTTTAAAAAACTGAAAACTGAGGGGTATGAAGAAATGTTGGTCCACCATTCTTTTAGAAGCACTTTGTGGTTCTCACCAGAACACAGAACCAAAGCTTTGTATTTCCTTACCTGCCCTCCTGCCAACTTTCAAAATTTCAAAATGAACAATATATTTCTNCTTTTAAAAAACTGAAAACTGAGGGGTATGAAGAAATGTTGGTCCACCATTCTTTTAGAAGCACTTTGTGGTTCTCACCAGAACACAGAACCAAAGCTTTGTATTTCCTTACCTGCCCTCCTGCCAACTTTCAAAATTTCAAAATGAACAATATATTTCTTGGGTAGTTTTCTCACTGACAAAAAGGAATTACAGTATTCTGGGAGGTGGATCATAGAGGATCCTGCTGTGATTTATGTCGGAGAGTGTTTTGCCTATNGCTACAGTCCATAGGATCACAGACTGAGCGACTAACACTACTACAAATGCACCTCAGTACTTTAATTATAACTCTAAACTCTTCTTAAATGGATGAATTCTATTGAACTGGCAAGAATTCATGCACATATGTAAAAAAAAGAAAAAAAGGCTATATGGTTTTCTCAGTTTAATTTCTTTCTGTTAAAAAATTATTTTACCTCAAGTTTATATTTCCTCCCAAATGGCTATATTTATTGACACAAATAAAATTTCAGAATACTGTTACCATTGCTAACTTGATTGGATTTGAAAATAAGCTAATTAAAAGTATTGAATGTCAATAAATATAAAGCAGGTATCCTAGCATGCATGATTTAATTCCGTAAGCAATGAAAATGACAACATCTTCACCATGTGTCAGGAACTTGACCATGTGCTTTACATATCTCCATAATTCCCACTAAGCCACATATTAATCCCCTTTCCTGATGAATTCAGGACCCAGAGAATTAAATAATTTACAAAACACCAGACTCTCATCAATGTTGCAGTCAGAATTCAAACTGGGTCTCTCTAATTCTAAAGCTCTTGCTCTTTTCTCTAAATTCCATTATATCTAAAAATAATTAACTGAAAGCTAGAAAACTGATTTCTGTTAATATTACCTAAATTTTAGTACATCTGATAACACATATTTAGTGGTGAAAAGAATACAGCCCCTTTACTTCAAATGGCATACTATGTTGTTATAATGCATAGAAATAGAAGGTTCAGTTGAGCCAAAAGAAAGTATCCAACTTCTCTGTGTGATTTTATTAAATCTGTTTATATGTAGAAGTATTCTCGATACAATGAACTCAAAGTAACTATTTATACTCTGTGTAGCCATTGCCATTATGTTGAATGTGTTGGGAAATTTTCCTCAGATACTTTGGCCATAATAGCATTTAACCCATAACTTCTTTCTTCAAAAGTTGAAAATGGAAACTTTAAAATCTTTTATAGATAACTGAATTAGTGGAATTCCATCAATAGTATAATTAAAATAGAAATTATCTTCCTGCTCACCAAAATTTTTAAATATATACTTTAATGAAGAACTTGCACTTGGAATATTCATTAAATTATTTAAAACTNTTAAAATCTTTTATAGATAACTGAATTAGTGGAATTCCATCAATAGTATAATTAAAATAGAAATTATCTTCCTGCTCGCCAAAATTTTTAAATATATACTTTAATGAAGAACTTGCACTTGGAATATTCATTAAATTATTTAAAACTTGGTTTACATATTTTAATCCATTAAAAGTAACAAAAAACAACTTTTTTGACTGGCAATTTGAAAACCATTTTAGAGGATAAGCTGGCATTTTGTTTCAGGACATCCTAAAATAAAAGAATGAAATTCTACTCCTNGTTGTAGACAAAAATTAAAAGAACAAAGGAGACCTCTTTATTTTCTCTTCTACTAGTATTAGCTTTAAAACAGTGCTTTCTTTTTCATATCTAAATATATAATACTTAGTGTTTTCCATCAATTCCAATAAAATGAATTTAAAGCTGAAGGACAACCAAAATGACTTTTTTTGGAAACTGCATACAATTTGATCAAAAGGCTAGTCTTACACAGAAATTGTAAAATAATGGAGCCCCAAATGAAGGAGTTAGGAGATATTTCACTTTAGAACCATAATTTTTTTAGACAACAAATTAGATATCTAGCTCAAAAGGTATCATGAACCAAACTGAAGTAAATATTGTAGTCCAGTGTTTTAGAGCATCTTGACTTCTCTCAGAATTGAGCTCACAATTAGAGAATAAATTGGAGAGAATTCCATTCTCTGTTCTCGTCACTTAATTTTGACTTAATGAGCCATATCAAATGGTGAGCAGTGTAAATGTGGAAATGCTCAGAAGGAAGTAGCTTTGTGTATGCAAAGGAGAACAGAGGCTGATTAGATTACTCAAACATGTGTATGCTGTGTATAGTTCCTGTACTAACACTCAGTTCCTGGAATTTTGTCTGGCCTCTTCATTTTACTTTGGCCAAAAATAAACCCTGTGTGGTGTATCTGTCCTCATTAACCATTTTACTTATCTCCTGATTGGAATATTGTGGAATGTAACATATACAAAGACAATGTTGTAGATGGTGAATGAGTGGGTAGAATGCATAGAGTCAAAAAAGATAAGGTTTATATACTCATTCTAAAATATCATGCTTGTATACTAGGATTCTATTATATTCATTTTATGAAGTTAGAATATTTTTCCCTACAATTTGTTTCCAGGGTCAGCTCCAGAACTCAATATTGCCCATTTCTTATTTTTTTCTTATTTAGTATGATAAAAGACAGCTCTCAGCTTTTGAAGGGAAAAGGTAAAACATCTTTCAATTTTATTTTTGTTTTGGAACATTTGTTGCTTATTTATACCGATTGGGATATTTCTTTATTTTGTATTTGGTTTTGAAAATTTTATTAGACATGCCCCTCCGTTAGAATGTATATGATTGTTTCAAGGGATCTGATGAAGCATGGCAAGGCAAATATCAATTCAAACTACCATCAGTTCACCCTAAAGTGGGTGACAAACTGAAGATAGAATTTTAAACTGTTTCAAATAAAGCGTGTTCCTCAACATAAAGATTTACTTGAAGAAAAAGTATAAGCACAAGCCTTCTAACAGGAAGTGTCACCACTACAGTTTTTAAGTTGGAGATCTACACAATCACATTTCACCATCTGTTCTTTGTAAGACCTTTATCTCATGTTAAAATGAAATCCTCATTTATGTTTTATAAATATTATTTTGAATTCTATTTCTTTTCTTATATAATTAATTATTGTACAAGTTAAAACATCTTTTTGAGAATTTAATATATCTTTTAGTACCAGTGATTTTTTTTTTATTGCCCATTTTTAATGTTTTCTACAGTAGTTGACAGTTAAAACTGTCTTCCATTTTTGATCCTTGCTCACATGCACCTCAGGGCTTCCTAGGTGGTACTAGTGGTAAAGAACCTGCCTGGTGATGCAGGAGATGTAAAAGATGTAGGTTCAATCCCTGGGTTGGGAAGATTCCCCTAGAGGAGGAAACGGCAGCCCACTCCAGTATTCCTGCTTGGAAAATCCCATGAACATAGGAGCCTGGCGGGCTACAGTCCATAGGATCACAAAGACTGAGCGACTAACACTACTACAAATGCACCTCAGTACTTTAATTACAACTCTAAACTCTTCTTAAATGGATGAATTTTATTGAACTGGCAAGAATTCATGCACATATGTAAAAAAAAGAAAAAAAGGCTATATGGTTTTCTCAGTTTAATTTCTTTCTGTTAAAAAATTATTTTACCTCAAGTTTATATTTCCTCCCAAATGGCTATATTTATTGACACAAATAAAATTTCAGAATACTGTTACCATTGCTAACTTGATTGGATTTGAAAATAAGCTAATTAAAAGTATTGAATGTCAATAAATATAAAGCAGGTATCCTAGCATGCATGATTTAATTCCGTAAGCAATGAAAATGACAACATCTTAACCATGTGTCAGGAACTTGACCATGTGCTTTACATATCTCCATAATTCCCACTAAGCCACATATTAATCCCCTTTCCTGATGAATTCAGGACCCAGAGAATTAAATAATTTACAACACCAGACTCTCATCAATGTTGCAGTCAGAATTCAAACTGGGTCTCTCTAATTCTAAAGCTCTTGCTCTTTTCTCTAAATTCCATTATATCTAAAAATAATTAACTGAAAGCTAGAAAACTGATTTCTGTTAATATTACCTAAATTTTAGTACATCTGATAACACATATTTAGTGGTGAAAAGAATACAGCCCCTTTACTTCAAATGGCATACTATGTTGTTATAATGCATAGAAATAGAAGGTTCAGTTGAGCCAAAAGAAAGTATCCAACTTCTCTGTGTGATTTTATTAAATCTGTTTATATGTAGAAGTATTCTCGATACAATGAACTCAAAGTAACTATTTATACTCTGTGTAGCCATTGCCATTATGTTGAATGTGTTGGGAAATTTTCCTCAGATACTTTGGCCATAATAGCATTTAACCCATAACTTCTTTCTTCAAAAGTTGAAAATGGAAACTTTAAAATCTTTTATAGATAACTGAATTAGTGGAATTCCATCAATAGTATAATTAAAATAGAAATTATCTTCCTGCTCGCCAAAATTTTTAAATATATACTTTAATGAAGAACTTGCACTTGGAATATTCATTAAATTATTTAAAACTTGGTTTACATATTTTAATCCATTAAAAGTAACAAAAAACAACTTTTTTGACTGGCGATTTGAAAACCATTTTAGAGGATAAGCTGGCATTTTGTTTCAGGACATCCTAAAATAAAAGAATGAAATTCTACTCCTATGCTAAAGTAATATTTCATTGCTATTCACTAAAAAGAATGATTCAGTCTTTTCAAAGGGACCATAAAATAGAGAAATAGACCACATGGACTACTGAAAAACTCTGATACTTAAACCCTGCTTCCTGAGGGGAGGCACATTATCATTTATAATGTGCTTGGTCCTTCATAATCTCACCAGTTCAGGGACCCCTTTAAAAAAAAAAAGAAAGAAAAAAAAAAAAATCAAATAAGCAGTACAGAGTGAGCTAGGTGGGGGAGGAGGGGAATGTACCTTTAAACCCAGAGGCTTTTTGTTCGTGTGTTGCCAGTCAATCACACCAGCTGGTGTGCTTATAGGTTCTCTTGATGATCTGTTTTCACAAGATCCTAAGAGAATTCTTATATAAAAGGACCTGCTCCTCTCCCTACCAAGAGGTATTTAAAGTAAACTGAAATTTAAAAATATATGTATCCACATCACAGAAGTCTACATTAGTGCATTTAATAATTATCAGTATGAGAACACCATTTCCACTCATCCGTGTACAAATAATTTTACATCGTATGAAAAGCTAAAGTTTGAGACATCAGATTTTGGGGGAGAAACCCTGTAAAGAAGAGAAAATGATTTTCTTAGGCTTTCCTGAGAGTGTATCATTTTATTCATCCTCATTGCTGGTTACATTTCATTAGAGCATCATGCAATATTTAGACTTAGGTTTTAGTGATGGGAGAATAAGGTTGCACCTTCAGAACATTGTTGATTAAAGAAAATTCTAGGAGTTTGTTTGTCAGAGTATTGTTAGTCATCCTTCCTTCTAACAATATGGTAATAGGGTCTCACTATATTTCAATAAAAGAAACGTATCCATATATTTAGAATAATTTCTTCATAGGGCTTGGAGAAATGGTATTTTGTTTACACAAAACATCCATTTTTCATTTCTATCCTCCCATGGGAGCTAACATAAATCAAAACAACTCAACTGTTTTTAATTTCAGTGTGAGATCAGCAGCTGTTCTCCAGAGCTCCAGTTGCCACAAAAGAGGGATTTTTGTGAGTCACAAGTCAGATAGACAATGTAGTAAGATCTAGTTACATATTATGATACTTACTGTGCATATGCCCATTAGAGATCATAATAACAAAGAATTGTGTTTACTTAAACTCACAGTTTTGCAAAAGCCAAACAGTTATGTAATTGTCCCTATAGCGCTGTGAATCATGGTGGTAGGGNATTCATCCTCATTGCTGGTTACATTTCATTAGAGCATCATGCAATATTTAGACTTAGGTTTTAGTGATGGGAGAATAAGGTTGCACCTTCAGAACATTGTTGATTAAAGAAAATTCTAGGAGTTTGTTTGTCAGAGTATTGTTAGTCATCCTTCCTTCTAACAATATGGTAATAGGGTCTCACTATATTTCAATAAAAGAAACGTATCCATATATTTAGAATAATTTCTTCATAGGGCTTGGAGAAATGGTATTTTGTTTACACAAAACATCCATTTTTCATTTCTATCCTCCCATGGGAGCTAACATAAATCAAAACAACTCAACTGTTTTTAATTTCAGTGTGAGATCAGCAGCTGTTCTCCAGAGCTCCAGTTGCCACAAAAGAGGGATTTTTGTGAGTCACAAGTCAGATAGACAATGTAGTAAGATCTAGTTACATATTATGATACTTACTGTGCATATGCCCATTAGAGATCATAATAACAAAGAATTGTGTTTACTTAAACTCACAGTTTTGCAAAAGCCAAACAGTTATGTAATTGTCCCTATAGCGCTGTGAATCATGGTGGTAGGGAAATGTAATCAATTAGTGACAAGCTCCTTTGATGTACTCTATAGTGGGCTGACATTACAAATGACCCATTGAAGAGTACTGGGCTAAACTAGACTGCTTAAAAGGAAATTGAGTTCAAGTGAATATTTCCAACAGTTTATTCTGAATGTTTATACTTTATGCAGTTCCTAAAAAATGTGTAATTAGGCTATCTGCTTAGTTTACCAGAGGAAAGAGAAGTAAATGTGAGAGTTTCAACTGAAAGCCAATCACATCTTTTATTTAAAAATAAAGAAGTCAAAAGCAAACTTGTTAAAGCTAAAGCAGAATTGAGAATTAGAGTTTGAGATTTTGTGAGTCTTAAAAATTAAACTTACATTAAGGACTATGATAACCTAACACTTTCAATTCTCCTGTTGTAAATACATGGCTTTAAAAACTAGTTTCTGTAAGATTAGATGTACTGAAAAGAGTACGAGTTTTACAGTTTGAACACCTTTTAGAGTAGATACAAAAAAATAGGGAATGATGACCAGTAAAAAGACTATGGCAGATATGGTTCTGATTCAAAGTCAGTGATTCCATAAGCATTTAGTTTTAATTTCTGAACCCTCTTTAGAATTTAAAGCCTCTTTCCAAAGAGACTGATCTGACCCCCATGGTCCATGGTCTCTTTTTGGTATAACTTAAGCTCTAAGTGTAAATATGACCTGGAAACTAAGCCTGTGTCTTTAAATTCTTTTTAAATAAGATCAATCCATTTCAATTAGAAGTCTTTATAATGTCTACTTTCAGGAGATCTCACAGAACCTGTCCAAAATTGGGCAAGTGAGATCCAAACAGAGACGCTTGTTCATGCAACTGATGGACATTAGGTGATCCCAAGGAGTCCCTGTTCTGAAAACTAAAAGCATCTTCAAATTGCAATTCTATTGTTAAGTTTACGCAAAGGATGTTACCTTTAGTCATTTAAATCTTGTATATCTGGAAATTGACCCAAGTGTCCTGCTATAAAGATGGTTCGTTTCCATACATTCTGCTCTCTGGTCCAAGGAAAATTGACTATTGATACATCACAGAGTTACATTTTAACTTTAAAAGAGAATTTATTATTTATTTTATGTTTGGCTGAGTCTTCAGTGCTGCACGGGGGCTTTTTGTAGTTGTGGAAAGCAGGGGCTACTCTCTAGTTGCAGAGCATGGGCTTTTCATTGTGGCAGCTTCTCTTGCCACAGAGCATGTGCTGTAGGCGTGTGGACTTCAGTACTTGCTGTACATAGGCTTAGTTGGCCCAAGGCAGGTCGAATCTTCCCGGATCAGGGATTTAAATCATGTCCCTACGCTGGCAGGTGGACTCAACCACTGGACCACCAGGGAAGCCCACATTTTAACTTTTAAATTAGAAAATAAATAAATGTATCTGTGCCAATATTCATGTGCCTAATGCAAGGCTTCTCATAAGAAATTTTTCACACAGTATTTGATTGGAGGAAACTTTGCCCCATTTCACCACCACACCACTTGATGAGTTTGAAAATATTATGATTCCGTTCTTCACCTTGATTTCTCAGAATTTTGGTATTCAGTCATATCTATGGGATTTCATACTTGCTTATGTCTTATTTCTCAATCTCATTTTCTATTTTATATCCTTATATATGCAAATATTACCTAGACTATTGCAATTTTGAAACATAAGGTTTATTATTCAGACATATGCTTCCCTTGTAGCTCACTTGATAAAGAATCTGCCTGCAGTGTAGGAAACCCAGGTTTGATTCCTGGGTTGGGAAGATCCCCCTCCCACTCCAGTATTCGTGCCTGGAGAATCCCATGGACACAGGAGGCTGGCAGGGTACAGACCATGGCATTGCAAGAATCAGACACGACTTAGTAACTAAACCACCATCAGACAATTTTAAGATCACCTTTATCTAAAGCCACAGAATACATACACTTTAGATATTGAGNCCAGTATTCGTGCCTGGAGAATCCCATGGACACAGGAGGCTGGCAGGGTACAGACCATGGCATTGCAAGAATCAGACACGACTTAGTAACTAAACCACCATCAGACAATTTTAAGATCACCTTTATCTAAAGCCACAGAATACATACACTTTAGATATTGAGGCTTTTGTTCTTTTTCTTGTTGTTTTGGGAAAGTGTGAATGAAAGGATTCCATCTAATTAAGAGTTGAGCTGGCTGTCATTTTTTTCTCTTCTGAATTAGGCTCACATGCTTGCTATCTTATTGGTTATAAATAATAATAAGTGTACGAAAATGACAAAATAGCTTTACAATCTTCAAATAAATGTCTTATAAAGCATGGTGTGGTTATTAAATTCATTCACTTAGCCTTCTTTTTCAAGAACTATTTGTGTGATAAGCACTTTTCAAAGTATGAGAATATATAGGGGTGTTCAGTTTCAAATTATCTGAACTGTTTGCTTATATCACAGTTTTGAACTTCAGCTAAAAGATCACCTTTTGTTGTTTATACAGTTCTGAATCCAAGAAAATAAAAACTCAGACTCAACTATTCCTAATTGCCCAAAATCAGCTTTGCAGGATGGATATGTGCTCTTTCCAAACTCTTTCCAAATGTTTGACATACTGATTGGATTTCTTGTTTCCAGATGGAACTTACTGTCACTTGCAACCACCTATCACAGGAATATGTATAATTAGTGAGAATCCAGTTAATCTTAATNTGAATCCAAGAAAATAAAAACTCAGACTCAACTATTCCTAATTGCCCAAAATCAGCTTTGCAGGATGGATATGTGCTCTTTCCAAACTCTTTCCAAATGTTTGACATGCTGATTGGATTTCTTGTTTCCAGATGGAACTTACTGTCACTTGCAACCACCTATCACAGGAATATGTATAATTAGTGAGAATCCAGTTAATCTTAATATATCACAGTCTTTCTGAAACTTTATGATAGTGTGTCCCAAAGTGACCAGAATTCATAAGCATTTAGGTAGCAACACTATATTTACATCTACAATAAGCTTGACACTACGTTACACACTAAAGATATAAATATGATTCAAGTAACCTTTGTTATTGAGGGCCTTCACTCCTCTGGGGGATACTGAAAGGTGTGGGAAAGTATATAATTAGAGAAATTACTATATCTGTTGTGTTATACCAGTTTATTGAAGAGGTACCAAGTCTTAGAGAGAGCCACAAAAGTATAATTAAATGGCTAGGCTTAAGATAGATCTTAGAAGATGTGTTTTGAGGTTTACTAGGAAAAGACAGAGAAAACTGTCTGCCATATTTAAGAAATATGGAAGCTGGAAATCATTACTGACAGATGTAGAGAGGAAGATAAAATTTGGTATGGGTTATATTGCAAAAGTTCTGGTGCACTGTGATTAGGGAACCAATAAAGTACAAACATGGTACAAGTTTCTATATGGAGAACTCAAAGGGCAGCAACCAGCTAAAATTCAAAGGCTTGTTAAATAGTCTTTTGGTTTAGTTAAATTTTGAAACTAAGCAATCAGGAGAATTTTGAGTAGCCAAGAGATATATTTTCATTGTAGACAAAATAAGTAATCAATATGAAATAACAAATCAGTATATCAATGTCAGAGAATGTAGATGAGATGAAATTATGGCTGATGACAAAGTTCAACTTTAGTTTAGGTTTATGATTTTTTCTTGGAATTTAGAGGACAGGATCATATATTGCTTTTCCACATGGATATAGACATAATCCAGGATAATGGAGTTAGAACCAAACATGGAACACTGACTGGTCCCAAATTGGAAAGGAGTACATCAAATATGTATATTGTCACTCTGCTTATTTAACTTATATGCAGAGTACATCATGAGAAATGCCAGGCTGGATGAAGCTCAAGCAAAAATCAAAATTACTGGGAGAAATATTAATGACCCTCAAACATGCAGATGACATACCCTTGTGGTAGAAAGCAAAGAGGAACTAAAGAGCCTCTGGATGAAGGTAAAAGAGAGTGAAAAGCTGGTTTAAAATTCAACATTCAGAAAACTAAAATCATGGCATCTGGTCTCATCACTTCATGGCAAATAGATGGGAAAGAAGTGGAAACAGTGAGAGACTTTATTTTCTTGGGCTCCAAAATCAATGCAGATGGTGACTAGCCATGAAATTAAAAGATGCTTGCTCCTTGGAAGAAAAGCTGTGGCAAACCTAGACAGCATATTAAAAAGCAGAGATACTACTTTGTCCACAAAAGTCCGTCTAGTCAAAGCTATCACTTTTCCACAGTGATGTGCAGATGTGAGAGTTGGACCATAAAGAAGGCTGAACGCCAAAGAANTAGCCATGAAATTAAAAGATGCTTGCTCCTTGGAAGAAAAGCTGTGGCAAACCTAGACAGCATATTAAAAAGCAGAGATACTACTTTGTCCACAAAAGTCCGTCTAGTCAAAGCTATCACTTTTCCACAGTGATGTGCAGATGTGAGAGTTGGACCATAAAGAAGGCTGAACGCCAAAGAATTGATGCTTTTGAACACTGATGTTGAAGAAGACTCTTGAGAGTCCCTTGGACTGCAAGGAGATCAAACCAGTCAATCCTAAAGAAAATCAACCCTGAATATTCATTGGAAGGACTGATGCTGAAGCTGAAGCTCCAGTTCTTTGGCCACCTGATGTGAAGAGCCAACTCATTGGAAAAGACCCTGATGCTGGGAAAGATTGAGGTCAGGAGAAGAGGGCAGCAGAGGATGAGATGCTTGGATGGCATCACTGATTCAATGGACATGCGTTTGAGCAAATCCCATGAGATGGTGAAGGACAGGGAAGCCTGGTGTGCTGGAGTCCTTGGGGTCACAAAGAGTCAAATACAACTGAGCAACCAAACAACAACAATTAGCCTAATATCTTTTGTTAATCTGAGGAGTGATCAGGAAAGAATCATATGACAGTGTGGAGGGAAAGTGGTTTAATTGGATAGAATGAACATCACAAAATAAAAGACATTTACGTAATGGTGGAAAACTACTGCTCTAGAAATAGAAGGCTGAAACAAAAAGAGCATAGTCCCTATCACCTAGTACCAAGAACCAGGAACGTGAAAAATTAAGCAGTCTTCCTTTTTTTTTTAATGAAGGGTACAGTTGCTTTACGATGTTGTGTTAGTGTCTGCTGTACAGTGTAGTGAATCAGCTATATGTGTGCATACATCCCCTCCCTCTTGGACTTTCCTCCTACCCCTCCCCATCCCTACCCTAGATCATCAGCTGAGCTCCCTGCACTATACAGCAGGTCCCCACTATCTGCCTGTTTTAAGGTTACTAGATTGTGTGTGGGGGGGGTTAGTGAGAAGCAGGTTTGGGTTAATGAAAAGATGAAGATAACATTCTAGGGAAAGCCTGAGGATTTGCTTAAAAAGTGGGATCATTTTAGAGGGAGATGTCCAGAGGGTGATACGGAAGGACTTCAAGGTTGAATAAGTATGCAGGATCCTTAAGTGGGTTAAGGATAAAAGACTGGACTGTATAGTAAGAGAATAACGTTGAAGTGAGCAGTTCTGATGTTAAGAATATAGGAGAGGACTTGAGCCTGTCAGAGATTAGATCTGAAACAACATCTGTTTCCCTACAAGACCAGTAGGATGATGGAGGCAAATAATTAGAAGTGGGGCAGAGGAACGCAGGAAAGGAATGGCATGGTTAAATATTCCATTCGAATTTTGGTGACAAATTCTTTTCATCCTTCTGTTTATGTGTGTCCTCGGAGTGGTCATTTAACTATTCAGATTTCATCTCTCCCCACTGATGGATACAGATAGAAAATGAAATCTCAGGCTCTGAGAAAACAACTGACTCCTCATTATAATGCCCTTTGGCAACAGTAGGAATTTTCACCCTAACAAAATATGTTATTTGGTGAACATGTCATAAAAAAAAAAAGTTCAAGCTGATGTAGGTAATTGTAAATTAAGCTATGGTTCTGGAAAATTTTCCCACTATAGTCACAACCATTATTCCTTGCATGTAGTTATTGAAATGTAAGTTTTATATTATTTTTATCAGGCAGCTTAAAAGATAAAAATTAAATCAGGCTGCTGAGGCATTATCGACAGCACCACCACAGCACTCCAGATCAAATCCAAGCCCAAATCTTCCTGGGGGGGAGGAGCTAGAACTGTGCTTGCATGTGTTGACACGAGACAGAGAAAGTGGTAGGCATTTTACATAGAGGGAAATTAAGAGGCAACTGTTGGTTTAAAGGTACCCTCCACAGAAGAAATCTTCAAAACAAATCTGATTTCAAACTTCTCTCTCTCATACACGCACACACCCATACATATATACATACACACACACACACGCACACCCAAATATTCTGGCTAGGAGTGTGCTATCTTACTGGTTTAATGCTAACCATACGGCCTTCAATGTTCAGACGAGAGCATGAAAAAAAGAGAGTTATCTGCTTAAGGATGTAGTCTGGAAATTGAAACAATTGATATTATTACCAGAAAGTGTAACATTAAAATTTTTTTTTATTGTTTTAACAAAGAAGGGCATTTTTTAATGCATCTTCTACTGTAGAAAGCATTTACATTTTATGAGAGTTTTCAATTATATAGGAAAATAATTTCATGTGGACTCACTTAGATTAGACATTTTAAATATTTCTAACTACTATTCTGTTTTGAAATCTTGGTAGTCTCAGGTACTGGAACAAAACCCACTAACAGTCAAGGGGTTCCTATTTGCATTTCATAGAAGGTCACATGTTGTTTGCTATTCAAGTACAATGGCATCAAATATCCTTGTCAAAATTTAATATCATTTCCTAAAGGGGAAAAAAGACTAATAAAGCATTTCCTTTCAGTGTAGTAAAATGGTTCTACACAAATGAGAATAACACAAATTCTTTTTATTTGAGTTCTACACACTTTTAGTACTATCTGAAATGAGTGGAAATTGAACAAAAATGTGGGGATGTAAAAGGACAATAACAGGTGAGAAGAAATAAAATACTCAGTGTTAATAATAGTAATATATATATGAACAGAAGGGTGAAGGTCATTTTACTGGGCAGCTGTAGAACACTAAAGGAAGCTGGTCCAATAACAGAGAGTTTGAAAGTAAGGAAAGATTGATTGTTCAACATTGTTTCTGCATCTGGCCTCCTTGATTTCAAACATTTCCAGATTGTTATCCAAGATTGTAACTGGGCAAACACTGCACTCAAGTTTGCAATTACGAAAACACAAACACACAGCAAAATACACATACACATCAAAAGAAGTCACAAGTTTGAAGTATTCTGAACTGAAAATGCTAAGTGTTGAGTCACAATTTTTTAAAAATTTAGTTTCTATAACCATGCCTGTGCTTTAAAGTTGGAAGTATTGTCATTAAATTTACCATTAGGAATTATGACACCCCATCAAAGTGGGTCATTCAGAAAAGAATAAAAACTGAGGTCATTCAAAAGGATTTCCTTACTTTCTGAAGTGGCGTAATAATAGTAAATTACAAGTATCAGGGGAATATACTTTTAGGACTTTTAAACCTTTCACTAAGAAAAAGGAAATGGTGGGGGTTTTCCCCTATTATTAACAGGTGCAGAGTTTGGAAACTGAAGAATATAGGATTTTTTATTTTCAGTGAAAGTGCTTAGATATCTTAATAACAAATCAAATTAATAGATCATGTAGAGTTAGCTGAGTCTTTAAGAAAATTACCATTTAAGTATGCATACATAAAAATAGAAACTTGAATCTTGCTTTGTTTCATGTTGAATGATCACTATGCTCTCATTTATATCCATCTGAATTCAATTGAGATCAACATGTATAAAACATGACTACCTACAAAAAAGACCAAAAATGGCTGCAAAGAAATGTAAAAGTCACTTCCCTGGGAGTTACAGGAGTTACACAACAAGTTAACAAAATGGAAATGCGTAGATCAAAATCAAATATTAATATATTTAATTTACTTTCTTTTTTCCTTTGAAATTCATTACATACAATGAAGTGAAGTCAGGAATAAAAATTAAAAGGGAGAGGTTGGAAAAGACTGAACTAGGCAAAGAAGAAAAATGAACAAGGTTATGGGTCAGAAACACCGGAATAAGATATGTTAACATGAAATTTTTGTGGTACCACTCCCATAATATTTGAAGAAGAGGAGCCATCTGGATGATGGGGTAACTGTTTAGTCATTGTGTTTAGTCATTTAGAGCCTGTAAAACACTTGTAAATAGAAATGCAAATGACTTGTGTGTTCTTTCAATATGTTTGTGCTAGCATTTTTCAGTATCTTCATTGACATGGGAATATACAGCGATAGAAGTAAAGGAGTATGGCATAGTTTGCATATATCAGGGAATGACTAGGGACTTCACCTCATGTACCATCTGTTTCTTAAACTATTCTTGTTACCCAAGCAATGGCCAAAGCAGAGAGATTGATTGGTTATGCTATCAGATTGAATGTCTGTCCCAGACATAGGACAGAGGCTACATCTGCAAGGAAGAACAAAATTACATGAGTTCAGAATATTTCCAAATCTAAAAAATTTTATGTCCATAATGTAATTCAGACGCTGAACTAGTCTATTATGCATCCTCTTCAACAAACTGAAGAATTTAGTGTTACTGTTACATGATGTCATAATGCTAAATTTTTATAGGACAGAGCGATTCATTTTGCTCTGAAAACCTTCCCCAAACCAGCAGGCAAAAGGACATATATGGGCAATGATGTCACTACCTGCATGCAAAAAATGATGGAAAAAGATTTAGAAAACTAACTTAGCATTTTGTGTGCATTTTGATTAAACTTTATATGGCAGAATATAAAATGGTTTATACACATCTTTATAAGTCTTGTGGATTTGAAAAATTATATACCTTATAATGAAATCCTTATGCTTATCTAGAATTTATAAAATGAAGATCAACTCTAATTATTTTCCATTTGGGTATGGCTTTTGGTATTATTATTATACTGTAAATATTATATATCCATGTATTTATATATATATATATATTCATTTTTGTAATCATGAGCTTCTTCCTCGGCAACCTTTTGGAAATGTCCTTCAAACATTTGAAACTCATTCATTTCTCATGCCTCTATCCCATTACTGCACAGCTACAGAACAAACACATAGATTTTAAATCCAGATGAGTAATTCCATTTGTTGCGCATAAAAGGCCAAAGGGTTTTTCACTATGAGTATAAATGCTTCCAGTTATTTTCTGTTGAACCTGATTTTCCTCTGCTTTTGTGTGGCATTTAACACAAGGGGTAAAAATTGTCATCTTTCAACAAACGGTATTGACTATAATTATATCTCCATGAACTGTTTCTTCAAAATGTGAATAAACTAAAGAACAGTACTGGATATTTGAAAGAATGTATCACTAGGAAGTAAAGAACATTTATGTTGGGGCATGTTTGTTAATTCAACTCTCTAGTATTTGATTCTCTTGTTTATACTTTAGAGTTTGTGGCTTTTATGCAAACATATCAATGACTTATAAATCTCAAAGTAACTGGCATTGAAATCATTGCCAGAATCATCCCCATATAATGCAAATGAAATTGACATAGTTTTCCTCCCTTTGTCATACTTTTTCATTTTGTCTTTTTCTTCACCTTGCCTATCTCTCGCTTTTTTACATTTCATAAAGTTATATTTCCAAATATTGACATCTTCTGGTAAATTATTATTAATAATGAAGTTTAAAAATATGTATTTCTCTCAAAGATCCATATATTGGGTTTATATTATCTGACTTCTTGGAATTTTAGGCCTTACATGTGTTAGGTTATTGAGAGACACAAGGCTGCAATGGTCTTTGCAAAATATTACCCAATTTCCTGTATCCTCTCCCTTAGGAGGAATTTCGCAAAATGTCAGCAAAATTAAGGAAAAATTCAAGGCTTTGATATGTCTTCTTGGTCCTGCTATCTGTTTTATTATAAAACTTTCCTGAATTGTCCCATGATCAAGACTTCTTTCATACCTCTGGGTACCAGATAAGACGTGACCACAAAGGGGCCAGATATTAATAACATTCCTTGCATTTCTAATTTTAGGCACATGTTACATGTATAGTTAAAATGAGACACTAGTTTTCTGGGTTTAAAGGGCTATTCCATGTGAAGTAATTCTGTAACCTTTGACCTATTTAGTAATGCTTTGGGAAATTACAATCATATACAGGTGCAGGCAATAGGAAGGAAAGCACTGCAGAGGTTAGTTTGCTTTGCACAATTTCATGTTCTTCCAAGGGAGCTATAGATTTTAAGTCAAGTGAGTGTGAGATTTAATAACTTTTCTCCCTCTTATTGGTTTTCTTATAGCTAAAATATTACCTTTGAATAGCTTTAATCAGTTGCCCATATGTAGACTTTTGAATACATGCTTTCAAATAACATGTTGATTTATAAATCACTGGGAATATAATTTTTCAATATGTTCAGTTATTCAACACTACCTAATAAAATAACATAAAAATCAAATAAACTAGTGCAGCTAACTTTATAGATATTAGTAAGCATGGTGGTGGTTTTGTTGCTAAGTTGTGTCTGACTCTTGCAACCCCATGGACTGTAGCCCACAAGTCTCCTCTGTCCATGGGATTTCCCAGGCAAGAATACTGGAGTGGGTTGCTATTTCCTTCTCCAAGGGATCTTCCCAATGCAGGGATTGAACTAGTATTTCCTGCATTAGAAGGTAGACTCTTTACTGACTATACCACCACGGAAGCTAGGAAGTAGGCATGGGAAATATCTTTAAAAACTGGCAATAACATGAAACAAACTTATATTGTAAATTAAATGAATAAAGAGTTCTTTTTAAGACTTATTTTCTTACTTGTTCTAAATGTTCTGAGTAATAATTTAAAGGTTTTATTTTGCTCCTTTTACCCTTGGTTTTACTTTATATCACCTCATTTCTATATCAAGTGAAGATTCACAAATTTAGCAGATTTATCATTAGCCATATTATTACATTTACATTAGGCATAATATCACTTCCACCAAATATAGACTTTCTATAAGGGTAGCTAAGTTGTCAGCCTTTGTTAATTTTATACTTAGCTTGATGGTGTTTTTATGTCAATTCTAACTCAAAATTGTACTTTCAAAATTTAATCACTATCTTTTTTCTCAGGTCACCTTTACAACAATTACCAAAATTACATTAGGTTACCAAAATTACATAAGTTAATATGGTATACTACAATGTATTTTTACTATAAAGATGCATTTATTTTAAATAATAAAGAATAGTTTCTTTATAATTAACCTATGGTCTTTTAAAAGATGCATTTGAGAAATACTTTACGTTATATTACCTTTGAGCAATGAATAATTTATATCAAGAAAAATAGACCCACATGTTGAGTTTATTTAGACTCTTTCTTTTTTTCTACACTATTCTCAGACTGTCAGTTCATCACAAACTAGAAAATAGAGAACCCTCACAGATTTACAGCAGGAAATTGGATAAATTCAAGAGAAGTACTTATTCTAAGGGCTTCACTTATGGCTCAGCTGGTAAAGAATCTGCCCACAATGTGGGAGACCTGGGTTCAGTCCCTGGGTTGAGAAGATCCCTTGGGGAAGGGAAAGGCTACCCACTCCAGTATTCTGGCCTAGAGAATTCCAAGGACTGTATAGTTCATGGAGTCTCAAAGACTCAGACACAACTGAGGGGCTTTCACTTACTTACTTATTCCAAATTTGATCCCAGATGTGTATGTGTACACATGTGTGTATATGTTGGTGGGTGTATCCCTTGAAAGAACCCCACCAATGTTCTGGAATTTCAGAGCAGAATGCCTCTTTAAATACTCGTGGGTAAGTGGGCCCTCCTGGATACACATTCCTTGACAGTGAAAAGAATTCCTATGCCGAGTTAGCAGACTGGATGTAAATGTAGAAGAGATAAAAAGAGCAAGCCTGAAATTTTCATAAGCCGTAAAATCTAAACTTTCTTCATATCCCTAAGGTAATTGGATTTGGGCCTAAAAAGAGGAGTATAATGAACTATACATGCGTGGTAAGTCACTTTGCCATGTCCAACTCCTCGCGACCCTTTGGACTATAGCCCATCAGGCTCTTCTATCCTTGGGATTCTCCAGGCAAGAATACTGGGGTGGGTGGCCATTTCCTCCTGCAGGGGATCTTCCCGACCAGGGATACAACCAGCATCTCTTATGTCTCCTACATTGGCAAGCTGGTTTTATACCACTAGTGGAATTTGGGAAGCCCTTAATGAACTGTATTATTTATATAATCAATATTTTTAGGACTTAGACAGAAATAAGCAAAACTTACAGTACAAATTCTTGAGACACTTTAAATGAAATAGAATTTTTAAAGCATAAAAGGGAATTGAAGCATGTATTTGTTAATTGGGTATTAAAAATTGTTTAGAATGATCCTGGAACTTATTGCCACATGGCACGAAGTTTACATAGATACAAAAAGCCACATGTTCAAGATTCTCAGTATTCACAAGATTGTTTCTGTTCCTTTCTGGTAGAGCTATATATTCAGTTCAGTGAGTTCACTTGCTCANAGGAGGAGAAGGGGACAACAGAGGATGAGATGGCTAGATGGCATCACGAACTCGCTGGACGTGAGTCTGAGTGAACTCCGGGAGTTGGTGATGGACAGGGAGGCCTGGCATGCTGCAATTCATGGGGTCGCAAAGAGTCTGACAGGACTGAGTGACTGAACTGAACTGAGATAACTATCAAATGCAAAGATTCTATATACCCCAAGGGTTCTGCCTTTACTTGTTCATGTTAGAAATCTTCCTTTCTTAATGATTCCAGATTTTTTTTCTTTTCCCCAGGACACATTAAAGTGCATGGCATGTTAAAGGTGTTCAGTAAATATTTTTTGAATGTTAAATTACTTGCCCTTTAAAAGATAGATATAGTCTTACATTTTTCTTTTATATTCCTTAACATCTTAATTGCATTTACAGTTACAGAGTTATACAGCTACATACACTCACTTGTACTTGTTTCCATATTATGTAGATTTCCATATTATTTTTACTTCATAATTTATTCCAGAATCCATATTTCAAAATACATTGGAAAATAAAAGATTACTTGTAAAAGTTTGGTAATTAAGGGCTTAAGTTTTAGTTCTTATTTATTTATAAATAAATAATATGTTATATATAAATGAGTAACCGTTCACTCACTTAACATTCACTAATTTAGTTACTTCTATCTGCCAGATGAGATAAATGCAGAGAACTTTGTAATATTTAAACCTCTCCAGGGCTTCCCTGGTGGTTCAGCAGTAAAGAACATGCCTGCACTTTAGGACACTGCCTGCAATGCTGGAGATGTGGGTTTGATCTCTGGGTCAAGAAGATATGCTGGAGAAGGAAATGGCAACCCATTCTAGTATTCTTACCTGGGAAATTCATAGACAGAGGAGCTTGGGGGACTCCAGTCCATGGGATTGCAAGAGTCCAACACTACTGAGTGACTAAGCCACCACCACGAGGCCCAGAGAAACTAAGAGAATAGTGAAAGTTGTACATGCATATATAGTATCAGAGTCCCTGAGAAGAAAGGGAATAGTTCTCTGTGGGAATTTAGAAAGGCTTTTCATGAGAGGCAATCAGTAATTTTGTAGGACAGATAGGAGTCCTGCCTGGCAGGAAAAAAAGGGGAACCCATAGTAGGCAGAGGGAAATTGTGCACTATAGCTTTACAAAGAGATACTTATCATCAGCAGTTCTCTTTCGAATGACCTAATATTTTCTATTCAAAAAATTTATTTGAGTCACTTTATTATGGCAAAGAGCTTCAACCAGCAGTTGGCTTAACTTATTCGGTCAATTCTATATCAGAGTCAGCTGCACTGTTAGCAATAAGATTTTTTTTTTAAAAAGTTATTCTCAGGGTTTAATTATCTGAAGGAGGATTAATGCTTATGATCTAAAGGATACTGAGGAGACCCAAAAAATAAGAATAACCTTGATAAATTTGATCACATATTTGCTTCCTAATAATATATTCTGGCAATGGTTTGTTTACATATGTTGAGTTTTCTTCAAATAGAGAGGAAGTAAAGAATGCGTGCATACAACTGAGTAATTTGTTTGAAAATGCATATGTTTACAGCTTGTTTTTCTACCTTCTGCTAAATAATAAAATCAATAAACCACTAAAATTGTCTATGGCATGATAATATTATTTCTTCTCAATTAAAACTCCATCATTTCCATAGCCAATTAAATGTTAATATAGAGTCATATAACAACAGTGGTGGTAAATACTTTGAGTGAATGATAGAAGCTATTTGCTATGAAATATTATGATTTCTTTTGTGTTAGAAATAGATACTTATAAAAGATAAATATGATTATATTTTACTAGAGCTCTGAAAGCATCCTTTAGTAATTTGTCCAGCTAAAAGCATTCTCTTGCTGCATTGTGACCTAGGATTTATACATATGTCCAAGTACATTATATTGCAAATAGATGAAACTGACTGGCTTAAACAGAGATCATAAATTGGCATACCTGTAGCTAAAGATAGCTGGCAGATGTATTTTTTGTTTTTCTTGAAGCATTCAAGAATGGGGGGGGAAAGGCAAGAATTTAACAAGTAGAAGATTTCAAGCTAAAATTCTGATTTCTGGATTCTTTTGCAATAAGGAAATATCTGATAACCCTGGCCTTACTTCTGTCATGACAACAATTCCATGTGAAGCTGAGTTGAAAAACTTTTCATCTGCCTTTTAGTACTGACTGTGATTGAGCAACTGAACATGAGTGCTACTTAAGTTTTGCTTAGTCCTTACTGGGCCATTACACTGACTTATCTCATCTACTTACTTATTTAGAAATCCTGACACTTTCTTTAACATTAAAATCATAAATGTTGCAAAACATGTTTCTTCCTCAGGCATACGTATTGAAGATCTCATTGTTAGTGTCATTAAAACCATATGATTATGCCCCAAATTAATATGCTAAGAGCCTCTTCTAAAATAAAAGAAAAAAAAAACACTTCCATAACTTTAAAATTCTGTGAAATTGTTGTACATGTGTGTGCAATTGTGTGTACAGATGTATTTGCGTATAAACACATAATACTTTTAGTCTAGCCAGATTCCCCAAAGAACATCAATGGCTCTCATTTGTTGCTTTTCATATTGGGTCAAACTGTGGAGGTGAGGCAAAAAACTAACTACACTGTGGGGGTGTTATCAGCAGCATCAGATACTCTGCCTTTTGATGAATTTGTTTCCTCACATGCTATTTTTACTGCAGGAGCTTTTCATATAATTACTCTTTTGGTAAAAGATTTGGATACATTTTTATCTGTATCACTTAATTCTGTAAACACTGCAGAACTGCACTGAAATACTCATCCTAAAAGTAATATGAGATATGGAATCTGAGGTTTTAGGGTGAAATGGCTCTTTAGCTCTCTGCTTATGGAAGTTGTTTTGATCTTGAGCCTTTTGCCAGAGTAAACACATCTGTAGCTCATATTCCACAGTATCTCAGGGAAGGACAGTCTCAAATTTTGTTAAAAAACAGTGCTAATTACATTTTTAGCTCCTATGGGTTCCTTTGAGATTTCACAGACACATTTTTAATTTTCAGCAAAGTCTTGAAGCTCACCTTTAATAAACTGGAGAGGTGCAAAGAATGGACCCTAATAAGCATATGAAGAACCAGTGTTCTCAAACCCATTATATTATTGACATTAATCCTCACAGGTGAAATCATTCTAACTAAACTGAGTTGGTAGCACTACACATACTTCATCACTTTGTCTCCAAACCATACAGACTTACACTACACTAATTCTTTTGTGGGAACATATTACACAAAAGCAAGTGGCAATAATCGTATGGTATAAGTAATAAGTCACATTCATATATTCATGAAGATAGTTGAGTCATTCTGATACAGACCCTTTGCTACACACTTGAAATGCTAAGATGAATGTGACACTCATTTTGTTCTCTAGGGAAATATGTATATATATATGTATAAACTAGAATCACTTATTTCTCTTCATATTTTGATATCATATTCCCCATTGAATAAATACAAAACCTAGACCATTTAAAGATGTCACATCACATATTTAGAGCTTAAGTATAGATGTCAGCAATAGAATATCAAGGAGAGATAAGAAAGCCTTTCTTAGTGATCAATGCAAAGAAATAGAGGGAAATAACAGAATGGGAAAGACTAGAGATCTCTTCAAGAAAATTAGAGATACCAAGGGAACATTTCATGTAAAGATGGGCTCGATAAAGGACAGAAATGCTATGGACCTAACAGAACCAGAAGGTATTAAGAAGAGGTGGCAAGTATACACAGAAGAACTATGCAAAAAAGTTCTTAATGACTCAGATAACCATGATGGTGTGATTACTCACCTAGAGCAAGACATCCTCAAATGTGAAGTCAAATGAGCCTTAGGAAGCGTCACTACAAATATAGCTAGTGGATGTGATAGAATTGAGTTGAGCTTTTTTAAGTCCCAAAAGATGATGCTGTGAAAGTGCTGCA
Organism: Neotragus moschatus; assembly: GCA_006410615.1. Lineage (NCBI taxonomy): Eukaryota > Metazoa > Chordata > Mammalia > Artiodactyla > Bovidae > Neotragus > Neotragus moschatus. The sequence goes on along the minus strand of SJYA01000065.1, from coordinate 944,375 downwards.
CTCAATATGCCAGCAAATTTTGACAACTCACGAGTGGCCATAGGACTCAAAAATGTCAGTTTTCATTCCAATCCCAAAGAAAGGCAATGCCAAAGAATGCTCGAACTACCACACAATTGCACTCATCTTACACGCTAGTAAAGTAACACTCAAAATTCACCAAGCCAGGCTTTAACAGTACATGAACCATGAACTTCCAGATGTTCAAGCTGAATTTAAAAAGTGAAGAGGAAGCAAGGATCAAATTTCCAACATCCGATGGATCATCAAAAGAGCAAGAGAGTTCCAGAAAAACATTTACTTCTGCTTTATTGACTATGCCAAAGCCATTGACTGTGTGCATCGAAACAGACTATGGAAAATTCTTAAAGAGATGGGAATACCAGACCACCTGTTCTGCCTCTTGAGAAATATGTATGCAGATCAGGAAGCAACAGTTAGAACTGGACATGGAACAACAAACTGGTTCCAAATTGGAAAAGGAGTGTGTCAGGGCTGTATATTGTCACCCTGCTTATTTAACTTATATGCAGAGTANAAAGAGATGGGAATACCAGACCACCTGACCTGCCTCTTGAGAAATATGTATGCAGATCAGGAAGCAAAAGTTAGAACTGGACATGGAACAACAAACTGGTTCCAAATTGGAAAAGGAGTGTGTCAGGGCTGTATATTGCCACCCTACTTATTTAACTTATATGCAGAGTATATCATGCAAAATGCTGGGCTGGATGAAGCACAAGCTAGAATCAAGATTGCTTGGAGAAATATCAATAACCTTAGATATTCAGAACACCACCCTATGGCAGAAAATGAAGAAGAACTAAAGAGCCTCTTGATGAGAGTGAAAAAAGACAGTCAAAAAGTTGATTTAAACCTCAACATTCAGAAAACTAAGATCATGGCATTTGTTCACATAACTTCATGGCAAATACATGGGGAAAGAGTGGAAACAGAGGCTGACTTTATTTTTCTGGGCTCCAAAATCATTGCAGATGGGGATTGCAGCCATGAAATTNTGCTGTGGAAAGAATGTTCTATAAGGTAGGGTCATTTTCAAGAGAAGCAATAAGAGTTTTTACAATATTGACTTATAACTGCCCCCGTCCCTTAACCAACTGTGGATTGAAAGCATCGGGGCCAAGGGCATTGGGAATCCTGTAATTATCTCAAAGGATTAGTGTTTATAGGCTCCCAAATGGGTAGACCTGAGATTTAGAGGGACTGATGCTTTGGGTCAGAGTATTTGAAATATCTCTACAATTTGCCAGTTGAGTCTTAATGATGCTGTTGGTGCATTTGAATAGCCCTGAATATCAAGGGTGGTCAGCCCAGGAAAAGTGTTGTAAAGCTACCAAACAGGACAGATGTGTCANGGCTCCCAAATGGGTAGACCTGAGATTTAGAGGGACTGATGCTTTGGGTCAGAGTATTTGAAATATCTCTACAATTTGCCAGTTGAGTCTTAATGATGCTGTTGGTGCATTTGAATAGCCCTGAATATCAAGGGTGGTCAGCCCAGGAAAAGTGTTGTAAAGCTACCAAACAGGACAGATGTGTCAAAGCACTTGACCAGGGAGGTGAATTCCCCCATGACTCTGAGTTCCCAGGAAGGGATGACTTTTCTAGTATAATTTTATGCAGCAGTAACAGTAGCCTTTCTGCAAGGGAAGGCTTCAGTCCAGTGAGAAAACATACAAACCATTAATGGGAATTTTAGAGTCTCTGGCAGGCCTAGACTATTACTTGGTCCAAGCCAGAATTCTTTTTATTAAGCTAACTGTTATTAGATTTAATATCCCTTAGGAACATGATAAAGGTTAGTTGTTAGCTTCTTTGAGAGGAGAGTTCTTTGTGGAAATATCAGTGACTTGGTTTTCATTTGCCTCCTTGGAATCGAGTTTGAATGCCTAGGGCCCTTGATTATAGCCAAAGTAGCTGACAAGACTGTGGCATCGAATAATTACTAGACATGAGGGCCATTTTAAACGTTGTTTCTGCTGGAAATGAGGAAGCCTTACTGTTTCCATAGCATTCCAAAGTCATGAGCTACTCCAAATGGATACCTACTGTCAGTATAGATATTTGCAATTTTTGCCACTGGCTAAAATGCAGGCCCAAGTAAGAGAGTACAATTCAGTCTGCTGAGCCCATGTAGCTGAGGGCAAATGTGATGCCTCAATGACTTCAAAATGAGTTACAGTAGCATACCAAACTGAATATCTACCATTTTCACTTAAAAAAAAAAAAATTGAGGAAATCATAGACAGAGAAGCCTGGTGGGCTACAGTCCATAGGGTCACATAGAGCCAGACATGACCGAAGTGACTTAGCATACACATGCATCATTATACAAGTTTCGTGTACACATGATTATTAGGACTCCTGCATACACCACAGTTTTCTCACCACCAGAATTCTAGTTTCCATTCGTCACAATACAGTTGACCTTCTTACCCATTTTGCACCCCTCCCTCCACCCTTCCCTTTCTCTCTGGTAACCACTAGTCTGTTGTCTGTATCTGTGTTTTTTAAATGTTTTGTTTGTTTCCTTATATCCCACATAAGCATGAAATCACAGTTTTTTGTCTTTCTCCAAGTTATATCAGTTAGCATAATATCTTCAGGGTCCATCTATATTGCCGAAGATGGAGTAATTCCATCTCTTTTATGGCTGAGTAGTACTCTGTTCAGAGAAGGCAATGGCAACCCACTCCAGTTCTTGCCTGGAGAATGCCAGGGACGGGGGAACCTGGTGGGCTGCCGTCTATGGGGTTGCACAGAGTCGGACACGACTGAAGCGACTTAGCAGCAGCAGCAGCAGTGTTCTGTTGCTTATATATACCACATCTTCTTTAAGCACTCATCTGTGGATTGTTGGATTGTTGGTTGGTTTTTTTTTTCATCTTGACTATTGTAAACAATGCTCTGATAAACACAGTAGTACATACGTCTTTTCAAATGAGTGTTTCTGTGTTCTTCAAATAAATACTCTGAGGAAAATTGCTGGACCATATGGTAGTTTTTAATGCATCCTTCTNCCGAAGTGACTTAGCATACACATGCATCATTATACAAGTTTCGTGTACACATGATTATTAGGACTCCTGCATACACCACAGTTTTCTCACCACCAGAATTCTAGTTTCCATTCGTCACAATACAGTTGACCTTCTTACCCATTTTGCACCCCTCCCTCCACCCTTCCCTTTCTCTCTGGTAACCACTAGTCTGTTGTCTGTATCTGTGTTTTTTAAATGTTTTGTTTGTTTCCTTATATCCCACATAAGCATGAAATCACAGTTTTTTGTCTTTCTCCAAGTTATATAAGTTAGCATAATATCTTCAGGGTCCATCTATATTGCCGAAGATGGAGTAATTCCATCTTTTTTATGGCTGAGTAGTACTCTGTTCAGAGAAGGCAATGGCAACCCACTCCAGTTCTTGCCTGGAGAATGCCAGGGACGGGGGAGCCTGGTGGGCTGCCGTCTATGGGGTTGCACAGAGTCGGACATGACTGAAGCGACTTAGCAGCAGCAGCAGCAGTGTTCTGTTGCTTATATATACCACATCTTCTTTAAGCATTCATCTGTGGATTGTTGGATTGTTGGTTGTTTTTTTTTTTTCATCTTGACTATTGTAAACAATGCTGTGATAAACACAGTAGTACATATGTCTTTTCAAATGAGTGTTCCTATGTTCTTCAAATAAATACTCTGAGGAAAATTGCTGGACCATATGGTAGTTTTTAATGCATCCTTCATCTCATTGAGTTATCCAGTTCCAGAGTTTCTGTTTGTTAAAGTACTCCTTCTGTTCATTAATTTTATTCCTGAGCTTACTGAACTGCCTTTAAGAAGTTCATTGAGTTTCTACATGATAGTTATTTTGAATTTTCTCAGTTAGACCACAGTCTTCCATGACATTAAGTTTGGTTTCTTAAGAACTGTCATTTTCTTTTTGTCATGTTGCATTACCATGGTTTTTCATGGTACTTAATAACTTGCTCCTTTGTCAGGACTTTTGAAGTAGCCAACAGCTTTCTCACCAAGATAAAGCTTTGTTTAGTCTGATTCTTATAATTTAACAGATTGGGAATTAGAGGCCTTTCGTTTTTGAGTAGGTGACTCTATGGCACATGTTTTTGGTTTCCCTTACCTGAAATGCCTTTGGCTGTGTTTGAGAATCGGTGCTTTCCACCCTCCATTCATGCCAGAGGTGTCACAGCTGTCCTCAATGTCACTGCTGTGTCTTCAGGGTCTTGGTGCTTTGCTATTTTTCATATCACTGCAGGCACTGTTGTTACTGCTGTGAGTGAAGGATGGCAGGCAACTCTGCTATAGTCAGGGCTGCCTGTTTTTCTGGCACTACTGCTGTTGCAAGAGGAGAGAGAAGATGGGAAGGAACCGGGATCACAGAATAGAGACTGGAGTCCTGGGCACCACTGCTAATAAAGGGACCAGGGTCATGGGTCACAGGGCCACTGATGCTTAATTCCCTGTGGCCATGGGTAGCATTATCCAAGAGGCTGGAATTGTGTGTGTCACTTCCCCTGTTGCACCTAGGTTCTTTGGGGCTACGACCTTGGCTACTGTGGCCAGGAGGCTGGACATGCAGGTACAACTTCTGTTGTTTCTCTGTTCCAACTCCTCTGGTGCTCCAATCCACCATCAGATGTACTAGATGTTGGATATCTCTAGATTCCTGGTGTGCTGGGCAGAGAGGTACCTTTGAGTTATGGTTGTTTTACTAGATGTAGATTGAAAGGGAGAGAAGAGACAAAGGAAGGGTCTTATCTGTCACCATGAGGCTGACTTCATCAAACCCATCTGTACACCCTGAATAAAACAGGGCTATCCAAAAGAGCTTCCCATAGATTGTTAGAAGGTTGACAGTCTAAGATTATTACAATGAGAAAGAGTTATATGAGGAGAAGTTAGCAAGAGGATTTCACAGGAGGTGAGGGGGCTGACCCAAAACTGCCAAGTGTGATGAGAAGTTAAGAGGACTTCCTTTGTATTTAAGAGCACTTCTCTAGCTCAGCTGGAAAAGAATGCCTGCAATGCAGGAGACCCGGTTCGATGCCTGGGTCAGGAAGATCCACTGGAGAAGGAATAGGCTACCCACTCCAGTATTCCTCAGCTTCCCTTGTGTCTCAGCTGATAAAGAATCTGTCTGCAATATGGGAGACCTGAGTTCACTCCTTGGGTTGGGAAGATCCCCTGGAGAAGAGAAAGGCCACCTTCTCCAGTATTCTGGCCTGGAGAATTCCACGGACTGTATAGTCCATGAGATCGCAAAGAGTTGAACACGGCTGAGTGACTTTCACTCTCACTTTCCTTTGTTTGAAGTACAGAGATGGTTAGAGGTGATGGACTATCTTTTTGGTGGGATTGACTAAAAGGGCTATGGCAGGAATGGTTCTGAGGCAAGGAAAATATTCTTGTAGCACAGGGTTTCATTGTTGGCTATGAATCTCTGTGGGTCTATGGTGGCCCCCATGTTTTGGGGTGAGTACCCCAAAGGCATCCCCTTCCTTTTCAAATACATAAAGAAAAAATGGAAGTTGATAATTGGGAAGTTCAATATAGGGGAATTTATCTAGCTTTCTTTAGGGTTGTACAGGATAATTCATGGTTTTCCTAAATAATAGGGTCAAGCTTGTTGCTTCTAGTAAATTACATACAGAATTGGCATACAGTTTCAGCAGTAGCAAGCTAGCTGAAGAAAACCTCATAATTGGCACTTAGCTTTGGGTTTAGAAAAATTCAGGATGTCATGATGGTTATTTGCATTAAATGTAGTCATTTTCTAAGATCAGGTGCCCCAAATAGCAAATCTGAGTTTGAGCAAACTTCAATTTTTCCTTGGAGAATGACATTTAAGGCTAAAAGTTTCAAGAAGAGGGTGTTATCTTCCTCTGAAGAGGAATGAGAAAGGGAACAAAGAAACAGGTCACCTACTGCTGTAAAAAAAACGGAGGTTCCAGTTAACTTTATATCTCCTTATACACATCACTTCAGTTATGTCTGACTCTTTGTGACCCTATGGACTGCATCCCACCGTGCTCCTCTGTCCATGGGATTCTCCAGGCAACACTACTGGAGTGGATTGCCACATCCTTCTCCAGGGCATCTTCTAGACCCAGAGATCAAACCTGCGCCTCTGATGTCTCCTGCATTGGCACACAGGTTCATTACCACTGGTACCACCCCGGAAGCCCTTCTTTATTACAGTGTCGTGGTTTTCGACTATCATGACAGAGACCAGGAGGTGTTTGGTTTTACTTAGTGGCCTCCATTTGTGGAAATTTAAAATTAAGGGGTTTAGCAATCTTCCTTTTAGTTGAAAACTCTCAGGCAGCAGTTCCCAACCTTTTTGTCACCAGGGACTGATTTTATGGAAGAAAATTTTTCTATGGACCAGGGGTTGAGGGAGTGGTTTCAGGATAATTCAAGCACATTGCATTTATTATGCACTTTATTTCTAATCTAATGCTACTGCTGATCTGACTGGAGGTACCAGTCCAAGGCCTGGAAGTTGAGGACCCTGCTCTAGGTAGAGGTGAGCTGGTTTCCTAAATCAATGGAATCTGGAGTGGACATGGTTTCTCATACAATCCTGGTCTATTTTACTAGAAGGAACAGATCCTGGTTTAGCCCATTAATGAGTGTTGACAGCTACCCAAATGGATTCAACATAGATAGGAAGACTAAAATTGTACTTAAATTTGGAGTATACTGAAATGGTTGTGTGTTGGTTCACTGGATTTTGGAGGACAAACCTGAGTCTCATTCCAATCAATAGATTTGAGAAAGGCCTAAGATTGCTAGGTGAAGTTGTTTAGTGATGGCTAAGTCTGATCACATAACAAAGCAGAGTATTGGTCTCCCATTTGCTGTTATAGAGACTGTTTTCTAAGATCTTCTCAGTTAGCTCAATTTCATCCAGCAATGGTCTTGACTTTTGCCAATAAACATGTGAACTAGCTGGTGTAAATCTGAGAAACCCAGTTGCAAAGTCTGGATGACTATTAAATTCCTTGGAAAATCTATGAGGATCTTCCTTAACTCTGGGAAAATCTTCTACTATGGCTTGTAGTTCAGTCCTGGTCCAGAGTATACAAGAAAATAGGGACTAGGCATTGGTATCCTCAGAAGGTCTGATTTTAAAGGGGCAGGTTCTAATGGATTCAGAGGGAATACTGGAGAGAGATTTGAAGAAACAGTAAACTCAATTGGAGAATTAATATAAGGAACCAGAATGTAGGAGGTAGGCCAGAGCCAAAACAGATGAGGCCTCAAAGTGTTTTTCTCTTCTTTCAATTGTTTGCCTCAGTGTTTTGTAAAGAGGCAAATATCAGAGTCCTGAGTATTCTTGGAAGCTGTAAGAAACCAACTGAAATAGGTATCCCTTTCAGTTTGTTTTATTTTGGAGCCATGGTCTATATTTGGTTTTAAGAAAAATCTTAAAGAGATTGCAAATTCTCCCTAATAGCCACTGGAGTTCCAAGTTATTTTTAATTTGGCCAAATTAGATAAAATTGCACCTGAGGAGATTTCATGTTTTTAAATATAAGACCACCTGGATTTCCAGAAGGAGGCCCCTCCTCATTTAGCAAACTGGAAGCCTGTTACTTAAAACTAAAGGTCACAAAACAGTATTCACCCAGAAGGGCGATGCTTTAATAAAAGCAAAAAGGAGATCCAGAATAAAGTTGGCATATTCAACCAAAAGGAGAGAGTTGGATCTCAGAGGACAGAAAAATAAAAGGAAAAGACAACTCAGGAGCAGAAAGCACAAGGTAAATCCCTTGCATGGTCCTGGAGGTTATTGGTTCTGGATAGTTTATCTCCTTTGTGCCCTTTGTGGTTGCCATGTAATGTTGACCTTATAAAACAAAAGAACCAGTTATTGAGTTGGCCAAAACATTTGGTCAGGATTTTCTGTAAGAAATTTTTTATTAACTCAATACTTTACCACTACCGTGCTTCCCTGGTGGCTCTGTAAAGAATCTGCCTGCAATGTGGGAGACCTGGGTTTGATCCTTGGGTTAGAAAGATACGCTAGAGATGGGAACAGTTACCCACTTCAGTATTCTTACCTGGAGAATTCCACGGACAACCAGGCTACAGTTCATGGGGTCGCAGAGTCAGGACACAACTGAGTGACTTTCACTCACTAATACTTTACCGTTACCAGCAAAGAGTTTATTTGGAAATGGCAGAGTGTTGCAACTCAGGGCACACAGTCTGTGATGAACCATTGGTAAGCCCAAGAAAACAAAGGGAAAGTCTGCTTTTATTAAGTGTTAGGAGGAAACTGGGGGAGGGGAGTTGTGCTGGTCCTTCACTGACTGCAGGTGGTGGGCTGCTTGTTTCTGGGTCAGAAGGAAATTCCTGCTGGGGTCTGTAAGCTGCTGTGAGTAATACATGCATGCATAAGAGCTCTCTTTATTTATTTTCAGTTTCTGTGTGCTAGGAACAAGACAAGGTAACTGCACATCAGACGAATGACAGAAACATTTTAAAGTCATACTTGATGTTTTACATTAATGGCTATAAAAAGTAAGAAATAAAAGCTTCAAATAGATTGATTTCCCTGCATGTTTATAAATGAGATGGGTCTTTCAGAGGAAAGTTTTTAGCAGTTTAACAGTGGAGTGGTGAAAAACAGAAAGATTTCTTCCAAGCATAAGATCTCCATCATCATTCTCTCACTCTTCTATCAGCCTAGACCACTTGAGTCACTTCTTACAGTTTCACAACCTTTGTAGTATGATGGCCTCTGAGTAAGGCAGTAAGGTGCTGCAAAAATTGTGACAGTTTAAAACCTTCTGAAAAACCTGGAGGATCATCTTGGCTGGATGGAAATCACTTTATTTTTGGAAGCCACTTCTAGTGTTCTGTTCTAGAAAGGGTTCAGCTCTGAGAATGCAATGGCAAGATTAGCTCAGAGCACGTCCAAGAATGGAGTGTCACTCAAACTGGGTTTAGGGCTATAAGTAAGAGAGAATATATTTTATGTTAAATTTCTCTATTTTATAGTTAGCCTTTGAGAACAGCAGAATCCTATAAAAATTTTTATGATAATAGAAAAGTTTTAATGTAGCTTTCAAGTACTTGAAATATGGCTGGTGCAACTGAGAAACTGATTTTTAAGTTTTATTTTCATAAATTTAAATAGTCACATACTGCAACAATTACTACAATATCAGATGGTGCTCTTTGATTATATAGAGTTCATATCTTTTTCTCACCACATCAGGAAGAACTAAATAAGCAAATAAAAGGCAAAAATGAAAGGGAGAATGATGTCATACACACTAAAAGTAATTTTTTTCTACACAATATGGGAGAGAAGACTTCTAAATAGTTATTCATTATGTCAGTGTTTGGAAAGGATTTTTAAATGTTGAAATGTTGAGCCAAATAAGTGCAAAGTTTATATCCACTTTGATTAGTATAAAATGGGTTGGGCACCTTTTCAAACAGAAGGCTATGAAACCAGTTGATCATGACTTCATACAGCTGTAACTGTTCATTGGACACTAACCAAACCCATCTACTTAGACTTCGGGTATCAATTTATCAGGTTACATTGTGCTTAAGATTTCTGTTAAAAATATCATTGATAGAAAAAGTGATCTTTAAAAACAAGAAAAATATCTGGGCTAGGGTATGAAGTCCATGCTTATTGCATCATTTATGTTCTCATGCACCACAAAATGTTTGAGATTCTTAAAACAGCTATAGCGATCACCACCCATAGAGACAAAACTGCATTCTCGTGTCAGTGTCCAGTAGCTGAGAAGTATGTTTTCTATCTCCTACATATCTTTCTCACTTTCTGGAGGATTAAAACTATGATCACTTGTAATTTTCACATTATCAAATAGATTTTGATCAGACCTCCTACCTTTCTCTTTACTGCTCTTTCAGTCTGTATGCAATTAAATATCTTAATGAAAATAATACAGATAGGAATTGCATGTGACTTCTCACTAAATTTTATTTTAATTGACATGCAACTGAAGTCATTTATTATCTTAAGGAATATCTGCTGAAAGAAACAGATGTGTGTGGGAAGTTTCCAAGAGGAAAAAAAAAAGATTTATTTATATACATGTGCATACGACAGCTCATAGATGAATGCAGTGATTTAGAGTGACATTGTCTTTCACAAATCCATCCTAAACTTTAGGAAGAAAATAAAAGTATATAAAATTTTATGTACTCATTACTAATGTTTGTTAGAACTTTTTGAAGCTTTGCTCTTTTGTAAAATTAGCATCATATAAATTGCTTTTTTTCTCATTTATAAAACATGTATCTAGCACATTAAGTACCACAATGTCATAAAACCTTTGTAATGTAAAAAAGTTATACAAAACAACTTTAGAATATTTTAATTAATATGGATAAATGAAAAATACATATATTAAGTGATTATTCCAGTAGGTAAGAGCTCTATATAGTAATACCTACATAATATAACTATTATATATGGGTTTCCCCATGTCAACAAAACACATTCATGGAAAATAATGTTATTATATTTTTATTATTACTATTACAAAATAAAAATGAACTCGAAAATCTCTCATCTTATATTTATCACTTATTATTGCCTTCATACAACTTGAACATTTATAAAGAATTGTGATCTTATATATTTAAATTTTCTCTCCCTTCTAGATATTAACTAGGGCCGAACTTTGCTTGCTTTTTCACATTGAATAATTGTGCTTCACTCAGTATTTGGCAGGAGAAGGCAATGGCACCCCACTCCAGTACTCTTGCCTTGAAAATCCCATGCACGGAGGAGCCTGGTAGGCTGCAGTCCACGGGGTCGCTGAGAGTCGGACACGACCAAGTGACTTCACTTTCACTTTCCACTTTCATGCATTGGAGAAGGAAATGGCAACCCACTCCAGTGATCTTGCCTGGAGAATCCCAAAGATGGGGGAGCCTGGTAGGCTACCATCTCTGGGGTCACATAGAGCCAGACACGACTGAAGCGACTTAGCAGCAGCAGCAGCAGTGGTATTTGGCATGTGAAAGATTCCCTAAAAGAATGTTAAACACATGAATGAGGATGTGATTTTAAGTAAATAAGGACTACAGTTTGCTAAACTCTGATGTAAAAACATAAAAGTTGCTCAGTCGTGTCAATTCTTTGTAACCCCATGGACTGTTCAGTCCATGAAATTGTCCATGCCAGAATACTGGAATGGGTAGCCTTTGAATCAAACCCAGATCTCCCACATTGCATGTGGATTATTTACCAGATGAGCTACAAGGGAAGCTCTCAGCAAATGTCTGTTTTTCCAGTTTGGAAATTAAATCTTAATCATCTTTCCACAAGAAAATAGAGATGTTCATCCTATTTCATTAGAAAGATAATAGAAACAATTAGATGTTGCACAGGCTTTGCACAGTTTAGAATATAATTTATATTTTCTGATTTGATAATTTCAGAAATCTATGGTGTAATTTTGGCTGGATAAGATTTTGGATGTTATTGCCAATAAGAAACAGCTTTCAGAGGCCTTGTGGTTAGAAAGTTGAAATCATGGTATTCTGATTCTAAGATCCTTTCCTCCTTATTATGTGGTCAATATAACCCAGAAACAATTTCAAATTAACTTAATCAAGCTAATGTTAAAATAAAGTTCCTGGGAGAGGTAGAAATTAAATCATGATCATGTCATCTTATAAAGCAACTGAAATTGTTAGTAACTAATGAACATCTTTAAAGACTGATTTCTGGTGCAGTAAAAAGATTGGCCATTATTTATTGCAGCCCTACATGTCAGCAAGCAGTAACGTTGCTCAGTACCTTTGATCTGAAGTCTCAGAATGTTTTTAGAAAACTCTAGCCAGTCTGAGTCTTCCTGAATTAATCCAGTATTCTATCTCTGGGTTGAGGGTCATATTTTCAGGGTTAATTATTTTAACATACCCTTCAGTATGCCAGGCATGAAGTCAAGTGTAGGTATAAAATACTAAATTAAAAGGCATAGTTCCTGTCTTTTGTGGACCTTATAAGATAGTGAAGGGAAAAATAATAAAAAGATAGATAGACATTAGAATGGATCAAACCAGTCAATCCTAAAGGAAATCAGTCCTGAATATTCATTGGAAGGAAAGTTGCTGAAGTTGAAACTCCAATACTTTGGCCACCAGCTGGGAAGAACTGACTCCCTGATGCTGGGAAAGATTGAAGGCAGAGGAGAAGGGGACAACAGAGGATGAAATGATTGGATGGCATCACCAATTCAATGGACATGAGTTTGAGCAAGCTCTGGGAGTTGGTGATGGACAGGGAAGCCTGGCATGCTGCAGTCCATGGGGTCGCAAAAAGTCAGACACAACTGAGCGACTGGACTAACTAATAGAATGGATGAATAAGTATAGAGAGGAGGATAAAGATGACACAGATATAGATTGTGATTAAGAAAATTAAACAATATATGATAATGAGATCTGCTTAAACTAGAAAGAAGGAGGTTCCTGAGCAATGATATAGTTAGGTTAAGAAAGACTAGTGGTGAGAGAGATTAAGGGAGAGGACAATTATGTTTCCCTTAGAAAGAATCATATATACAAAGCAACTCTGGTGGGAAATACTTGGGATATAAAACTGTCTTCATTAGTGCTGGATGATCAGAACAAGTGATCCTGAAAAACACAGTGACTAGGTCCTGTATCTGTAAATAAGGCCATGGTACAAAGCTTGTAGTGACTTGTTCTGTCTGTTGTGTTTGAATTTAAAAATAGTTATTGCTAATTGAATATATGTAGAAGCTTAAAGACCAGTTAAATGTTTAAAGTTGTCTGGGCAAAAGATGGTATGAGATGATATGGATACATGGGTTTGAAATAGATTTTGGAGGTAGAAATATAATAACTTGATATCCAATAGGATAAAAGGAATCAGAAAAGTGGAATGAAGATGATCAACAGATTTTTAGCTTTAGTACATAACTGGATAGTAATGCAGATACTTATTATTTGCCATGAGATCTAGAGAATGTGTGTTATTTATAATGATTTACATGCGAGGGGAAGTTGAAGTGAAAAAAAAAGAGAAAACAAGAAAATCAAGAAAGGAGATGCAAAATGGGAAAACTGATGATAAGGGAGACAGTGAAATGCCAGAAGAAGAACAAACTTCTAGAGAAAACTAGAAGAATGGAATTGAATGTATTTATGGAGGGATTGATTGGTCTTTGTCATCAGGAGATACTTTGTTATAACAGAAAGAAGAGTGAAGAAATTGGAGCATAATATATTGTTTAGGATGTGGTTGCAAGAAAATAAAGATGTTCTCTAACTGATAGCTTTCATTTTCTTTAAAAAGTTGAAAAACTATATTCTAAACTGGGAGTGCAAAGTAAAAGTAGCTGTAAGAAAACTGAAGAAAGAGAAAATATGAAATAGATATTAAAGTATATGAAAGCAGTTCTTTTGGAAACAATAAATTAAGACTGCTCTCAATGTTTTAAATCTTGGATTTTAATTAAAAAGAGTCACTAAAAATGATATAGTCTTATTATCTTTGGTATTGCCACTTAACATTTCTGGTTCAAGTTTGGACATTAAGGATGGTCAATTGCATTCAGTATTGGAGATTTTAACATCTTAAATATCTCAGGAAGGTTCAAGAGCTGTCTGGCCTCTTTAAAATAAGTGAAATGTGTAAGAGCATACTATGTAAATCTCAATTTAGCGAACAACTTTATACCTTATTATATTCAGTCAATATGTCTTCATTTTGTCGGTTTTATGTAAAATATATACAGTATATTGCTTCCTTTTATAATAAAGAGGGGGAAAGTTGTCATGTAGAATTCTTTCAAAAACTATTTGTTCTTTTTTTTGAAATTAATAACTTTCAATGGGCTACTGTCCATGGGGTCACAAAGAGTTGGACACGACTAAGAAACTAACACTTTTAATGTTTTCAGTTCAGTTCAGTCGCTCAATCAAGTCCAACTCTTTGCGACCCCGTGAATCGCAGCACGCCAGGCCTCCCTGTCCATCACCAACTCCCGGAGCTCACTCAGACTCATGCCCATAGAGTCAGTGATGCCATCCAGCCATCTCATTCTCTGTTGTCCCCTTCTCCTCCTGCTCCCAATCCCTCTCAGCATCAGAATGTTTTCCAATGAGTTAACTCTTCGCACGAGGTGGCCAAAGTACCTCATGTGAAGTACTTTAATGTTTTAAGCCATGTTAATTCTATTTGCAAAATGTTTTTTTTATTCTATCTTATCTATTCATTTCTCTCTGATTCAATCCGAATTCCCTCTGTCTTTAACACTTTTCTGGAAAACTACTTTTTCAGTAAGATACTTTAGTTTTGACATACTAACAAATAACCTTATAAGTCTTAAAACAATGGGTTTAAAATAACAAATGTTTATCTTTTTCTTACACTGATACTAAATGCAAGCCTTAAAAGTCACTGTACATTTCAATTTCTCAATGATGCAAATTGACTAGGTTCTGGCACCTGTGTTGCAAATATTTAAGTTATCTACCAAAACACCTTTCTTTTCTCTTTTTCCCCCAATTTTACTTACTTAAGTTTGGAAAGAGTCAATGAAAATGTGGAGCTAAAGTTAAGAGTACTCAACTTCTTTAATTTTTTTCTAGACGAAAAAAACTTGAGTGGTTTAAGAGCTGTCCCTTAGAGGTAATACTTCAAAGGTCATAAGGCTTGATAAAGGCCAAATGAGTTACCTAGGAAATTCTTTGCATCTGGGCATTTATATGTTTTTGTTTTGATTTGTTTTATTCTCTCCCATATTTTAGTGACCTGGCCTTTAAACCAAGGAAGTGTTCTGTTTAGATCTGCCCAGACCCATATAATCGAAGACTGTTAATCAATTTTGCCTAACATGAATACATCAGATAAAACACAAGTTTCACATTTGTCCAGAAAGTTATTTTCAAATCTTTAGTAAATCATAGCTCTAATCTCATTAAGTCTGATAAAAAGTGAAATAGCTCAAAGAAATAGCAGTTGATTCCTATTTTAAAACTAGGTACAAAGCATTTCTTCTTCATTCAGTTACAGAGTGATGATATTAGGTAACGCTCTGACTTACATTGAATTCCTTTTTGGATCTAATATTTTCTCTAGTGTCTTTTATAAAAGATATTTATAAATATCTTTTGAAAAGAAATTAAAGTTTTTCAATGCCTGGGCAGCCTAACCATTCATATAAGCAACTTAGGTCAGACAGCCAGAAAAATACATTGGGTGGGGGTGGAGATGGAGACTATTGCAAAAGAGAGGATTTATTTCCAGCTGCAAAGAAGATGGCCATAAAATAC
This sequence comes from Neotragus moschatus, assembly GCA_006410615.1. NCBI lineage: Eukaryota > Metazoa > Chordata > Mammalia > Artiodactyla > Bovidae > Neotragus > Neotragus moschatus. The sequence goes on along the minus strand of SJYA01000065.1, from coordinate 929,028 downwards.
ATGATGGAAAAAAAATAGTTTTTTTCTTCTTTTAATCATAATATGTTTGTAAATCATTATACTGAGTATATGCAACCTATTTTATAGTAACTAGCACTATTTAGTTTTTATATCTGCTAGATGTTTAGTCCTGAAAATAAATGCAACATAGAATAAGTGTTTTTGCAGCTCTTCTACATGATATGATAATAGAATTCTGCAAAGAAAAATTCACATGTTGGTGTTCTTTGTTTTGAAATGTAGCCAAATTAGCAAGGTATTATATACTATATTTTATAAAATATACCACATTCTTTAAAAGAAAAATAATCATTAAAAGATTAAAAGAAAAATAATCATTAAAATCAACTGTAATACAAACAAATTGGTTCAATATTTATAAGGTCTTAACTATAACTGTGGTGTTGGAGAAGACTCTTGAAAGTCCCTTGGACTGCAAGGAGATCCAACCAGTCCATTCTGAAGGAGATCAGTCCTGGGATTTCTTTGGAAGGAATGATGCTAAAGCTGAAACTCCAATACCCTGACCACCTCATGTGAAGAGCTGACTCTTTGGAAAAGACTCTGATGCTGGGAGGGATTGGGGGCAGGAGGAGAAGGGGACAACAGAGGATGAGATGGCTGGATGGCATCACCAACTCGATGGACATGAGTTTGAGTGAACTCCAGGAGTTGGTGATGGACAGGGAGGACTGGCGTGCTGCAATTCATGTGGTTGTAAAGAGTCGGACACAACTGAGCAATTGAACTGAACTATAGAGAAAAATTGTTTTTAAACATCATTTGCAGGTGGTGGTAAAAAGCACTCAAACTATAATTTCTGGGTATGAGATTTCCAAGTATTATGAATACAGCTTGCTGTCTGTTGTTTCTCTTTTCTCTGAGAGACAATTGATCTTAAATATAGAATTGATCAGAGTTTACAAAATTCCAAATAAAGTATTTCAAGCACAGTTGAAATTGCATATTTATGATGAACTGGAGTGATTTTATATATAATTTTCAAGAATTCTTTGGTTGTATAACTAGAAGACCTTTAAATTAAATTTCAATTAAATCAGTTGTTTATTTCAATAAAATTGCAAGATCCTAGATAGATAGATAGGCAGATAGAGATATAAATACAGATAGGTATCAGTTCAGTTCAGTCTCTCAGTCATGTCCAACTCTTTTTGACCCCATGAATCGCAGTACACCAGGCCTCTCTGTCCATCACCAACTCCTGGAGTTTACCCAAACTCATGTCGAGTCAGTGATGCCATCCAGCCATCTAATCCTCTGTCATCCCCTTCTCTTCCTGCCCCCATTCCCCCCAGCATCAAGGTCTTTTCCAAACAATCAACTCTTCGCATGAGGTGGTCAGAGTATCGGAGTTTCAGCTTTAGCATCATTCTTTCCAATGAACATCCAGGACTGATCTCCTTTAGAATGGACTGGTTGGATCTCCTTGCAGTCCAAGGNAGGCCTGGCGTGCTGCAGTTCATGGGGTTGCAAAGAGTTGGACATGACTGAGTGACTGAACTGAACTGAAAAAAACAGTATGGTCTATAGCTGGTTATTATTATTTAACACTATATTACATAGAAAATAAAAGTGATTTTACTAAAAAAAATCCATTTTTACAGAGTTTTATCTCTTGGATTTCTAAATCTTTCACTCACTGCATCATAAATAAGACTTACCTAGTAAGTTAACACCAGATTAGGAGAATGCACTCCCCTGATCTTTGGCTAAGAAGACTCTGAAGCACTCAGTATCTTGACTCAGAACTTCTTAAAACTTACTAGGGAAGATGTTATGCAACTGGCCCTTAGGTACTAGGAAGTATAGGATTGAAGAATGAACAATAGGAGCAACTTGTAACCACTAGAAGGACATTACACACACAGGTTTAAATAAGCAGAGTCAGGTCAATACCCAGGTTGAAATAAGGGCCTACTACTGGTAGGTTTCAGTCCATGGTATCGCTAAGAGTCAGACAGAACTGTCTTCACTTTCACTTTTCACTTTCGGGCACTGGAGAAGGAAATGGCAACCCACTCTAGTGTTCTTGCCAGGAGAATCCCAGGGATGGGGGAGCCTTGTGGGCTGCCGTCTATGGAGTCGCACAGAGTCGGACATGACTGAAGCAACTTAGCAGCAGCAGCAGCAGTAGCAGCATGACTATATTTAAGAAATAATAAGACAACAGTCACTGCCCACAATCCTCATACATATAAAATTATACCAGATGACCTAAGACAGAATAAAACAGTATTGTATTATATGGTAGAGGCTAGAATACTCAATCATCAATAAACATGAGAGGATAGGGAAGAATTTTTAGAAGAATGAAAGTTGAAATTAAATCTTAAAAAGCTAGTGACAGTCAGATGGGGGAAGAGAAAAGTTGATTGTCCCAGACATATAATGTCAATGTTCAGTCTCTAAGTCATGTCCAAATCTTTGCAACCCCATGGACTGAAGCACACCAGGCTTCCCTGTCCTTCACTATCTCCTGGAGATTGATCAAATTCATGTCCATTTATTTGGTGATGCTATCTCATCCTCTGCCACCCTCTTCTCCTTTTGCCTTCAATCTTTCCCAACATCAGGATCTCTTTCAATGAGTCAGCTCTTCACATCAAATGGCCAAAGTATTGGAGCTTTAGCTTCAGCATCAGTCCTTGCATCAGCACCACAATTCCANTTGGTGATGCTATCTCATCCTCTGCCACCCTCTTCTCCTTTTGCCTTCAATCTTTCCCAACATCAGGATCTCTTTCAATGAGTCAGCTCTTCACATCAAATGGCCAAAGTATTGGAGCTTTAGCTTCAGCATCAGTCCTTGCATCAGCACCACAATTCCAAAGCATCAATTCTTCAGCACTCAGCCTTCTTTATGGTTCAACTCTCACATCCATATATGACTACTGGAAAAACCATATCTTTGACTATATGGACTTTTGTCAACAAAGTGATTGATGTCTCTGCTTTTTAATACACGGTCTAGATTTGTCATAGCTTTTCTTCCAAGGAGCAAGTCGATTAATTTCCTGGCTGCAGTCACCATTCACAGTGATTTTGGAGCCCAATAAAATAAGTCACTGCTTCTACTGTTTTCCCTTCTATTTGCCAGGAAGTGATGGAACCTGATGCCATGATCTTAGTTTTTTCAATATTGAGTTTTAAGCCAGATTTTTCACTCTTATCTTTCACCTTCATCAAGAGACTCTTTAGTTCCTCTTCTCTTTCTGCCATTAGAGTGGTATCATCTGCATATCTGAGGTTGTCGATATTTCTCCCTGCAATCTTGATTACAGCTTGTGATTCATCAGTCCAATATTTTGCATGATACTGTTATTGTTTAGTCACCAGGTTATGTCCAAGTCTTTGCAACCCCATGTACTGCAGCACATCAGGATTCCCTGTGCCTCACCATCTCCCAGAGTTTGCCCAAATTCATGTCCATTGAATCAGTGATGTACGCATGATGTACTCTGCATATAAATAAACGAGTGACAATATTCAGCCTTGCTGTACTCCTTTCCCAATTCTGAACCAGTCAGCTATTCATGTAAAGTTCTAACTGTTGCTTCTTGACCTGCACACAAGTTTCTCAGGAGACAGGTAAGGTGGCCTGGTATTCCCATCTCTTTAAGAATTTCCCACATTTGTTGTGATGCACACAAAGACTTTTTATGTAGTCAATAAAGCATAAGTAGATTTTTTTTAATTCCCTTGCTTTCTCTAAGATCCAGAAAGTGCTGGAAATTTGATCTCTGGTTCCTCTACCTTTTCTAAACCTAGCTTGTACATCTGAAAGCTCTCAGTCACATACTCCTGGAGCTTAGCTTCAAGGATTTGGGGGCATAACCTTACTAGCACGTGAAAGTAGCACAACTGTATGGTAGTTTGAACATATTTTTGGCCTTGCTCTTCTTTGGGATTGGAATGAAAACTGACCTTTTCCAGTCCTGTGGCCACAGATAAGTGTTTCAAATTTGGTGGTATATTGAGTGCAGCATTTTAACAGCATCATCTTTTAGGATTTTATATAGCTCAGCTGGAATTCCATCACCTCCACTAGCTTTGTTTGTAATAATGCTTTCTAAGACCCACTTGACCTCACACTCCAGGATGCCTGGCCCTAGGTGAGTGACCACCCACACCATCATGATTATCTAGGTCATTGAGACATTTTTTTGTTTAGTTCTTCTGTGTATTCCTGCCTCTTCTTAATCTCTTCTGCTTCTGTTAGGTCCTTACTATTTCTGTCGTTTATCGTGCCCATCTTTGCATGAAATGTTCCTTTGATATCTCTAAGACATAGGATGAATATTATCAAAACCACAGAAGTAGAAGACAGCAGGTGAGTACATCGCTGGAGACCACAAGTAGGAGGAAGGAAAAGTTCCCTAAGTATGGGTCAAGTCAAAACCTGGCCATTTCAATGACTAGATAAGGCCTCGTGTTGTCATTTAGTGCTTTCAGTGATTAAGTAGGACTTCAGGCAACTGCCAGTTTCAAAGGTTAAAAAAAATTTTCTGATTAAATTGACAGATGGCACTAAAGTATTCCTCTTATTATTAAATGTTAATATTTGTTATCAGCATACAAGTATTCACGACAATTAATGATGTAGCCACTATTAACAGCGACCTTCTGGTAAGGAAACTGAGGCTCACAGAAACAAGCAAATTCACTCCAACTAGCAAATTAAGATGCGAATGTGACTATGCCTACTTCAGAGCCCACACAATTCATTATGTTACAGGGTTTTCTCTAACAGCATGGCTTTAGTTTTCAGACAGGAGCATTATTAAGTGTTCTTTTAGGTTCCTCGACCTTCCTATTTGTCTCCTCTTCACTAAGAGAAAGTCCTGGTTTCGGTAAATGCGGAGTGATTCTACAGTTTTTGAGCATCTCCTCTCCACCTGAACATGACCTCACAGTGCTGACAGACCCACAGGAGAGAAAAGAGAATACACCATTACAGTATACTGCGACACAGGCCACAGTTGAGTAAATGAATGAATGGATGGATAAACAGATTCATGCCATTTAACACAATTAAGTATTTGAAATTGTGGTTTTGGTTAAGAACATCAATTTAGTGTCTGACTTTATTTTAAATTCTACTTCCGTCATTTATTACTTACACGGCCTTGTATAGGGTGATTCAGTTTCTCAAAACTCCAGCTTCTTCATCCATAAAATGAGGATCATATGACCTAGGAATTACAGGGTCTCTATTCAAGTTAAGTGAAATCATGGATGTAAAGCACTTGGTGTAGTATCTGATGAGTGAGCATTCAATAAACTGCCGTCATTCTGGTGTTATAAGTGATGGTGTTCTGTGGTCTAAAGTTTAGACTGACCTTTGTTTCCATGCCACTAGGCAAAAGCACTAACAAGTTTGAACACAAACAAATGTCTGCCTTTCTTACTGTTCATGACCGTCTACAATTGCCACATTAGTCACTAAATTCAAGGAAACCAATACAGTTTCTTTAGACTTGGAACTCAAAATCCTTGTACAATTTGACAAGAAGCTAAGTATGTATAATTCGTGAAGCCACTTTAAAGATTCAGTTATTAAACCGAGTCCTTGAAAGGAACTATTTGTTTCACCTGGAAGGAAACAAGTCATGGACTAGAAAAGTCAATGAAAATTTTAGTTAACTAAACTTTGAAATAGTTACTTCTTTAACTCTCCATAAAAATTTAACTGAGTATTTAGCTCACTAAATAAAAACCTAGAATCCACTTTATTTGTAGGGTTTACTGTGTGGCTGCTGCATGTGGAAAAATCTCTCCATTTTTTATTTTATTCTAAGTTCACCTTTCACAGATAAGGTGACTGAGGAGCCAATATGTTAAAAGTCTAAACCACACTACTAGAAAATAGTACAACCAAGATGTGGATTCATGTTTTTTCACTCTAAGTATCATGGTATTTAGAAGTGAATTTAAATAGTCAGAGAGAAAAAAATTCATACCTATAAGATTATAAGGCAGAAGCAATAGAAAATGCTTGCCTTATGTAGACCTAGTAAAAGCACTAGATGAACCTCCAAATTTGTAGTATTCTGCTTTCTTTTATTTGAATATATTAAATAAAAATTCTTCAAAACTGGTACCTGACTTTGAGAGACTATTATGCTTTTTTGTCTTCCGACTTCTGTTAGGATGAGCTGGTGGGAAACAGCAACAAGAGATTGACAAGGGTGCCAAGAACAGGGTATTTCCTCTCTCAGCTCCTGCTCTGTTAGGCAGCTCCAGGTTAGTTATGTGTCCCTCTACAAAAGGGCAGCAGCTCCTCTCTCCAGGTTCTGGACTACCTCTTTTTTTGTCCCATACAGCCTACCTGCTTCCAGCTAGTACCACCCTGGTGAATATTATGCCTCTTTTGCTTTTCCTCAACCCTGCTTACAGTTTTGTAAACTTTGCATTTACTCACTAACACAAACAAATCAATCTTACCAAGCAGGTCTCAAAAACTGATTACACAAGCATCTGCCCATGAAATGACAACAAAATGTGTTCACCAAGTGTTTTAAACCTTAGGCATAAAGCCAGTGTTTATTTCTATGGTTGAATCGATCCTTCACTAACACTTTGTATAGGAGGTTTTAATTATGTACACAACACACTAACGCCACATTCCGTTTCCCTAGTGCTTACATTAGAGACTACAAAACACAGCAATAAGGAAAATTTGCCAAGAGCTGTTATAAACTGAAGCATAAGAAGAACCTGAGTAGCAATTCGTCTTGAACATTCTTTTACTCTATGACTGGTGTAATAAATCTTGTCTTTTTGATACACCAGTTGTAAAGCTCTCTGGTGGTTGATTTATGTTCAGAAACATCATAAAGTTTAAATAACTAGTTATTTTCACATTTAGAGGCACTGCTCCCTGAAATAAATGTTGAAATTTTAAAGTAAATACATTTGAAAATTCTGTATTCTTTGGGTTCTCTATTTCAGATATGCTGCCAAAGGAGTTATTTGTAAGTCAACAACCCCTTCTGTAACACAAACATACAGAGAAAGTGAGAATGACACTTTCTCAAATATTAGAACAAATGAAATTTGTTTTTTTTTTACCATATTTTTTAAGGAAAGCATAATAGGAAAAAAATACTGATTTATCAAGGATTTTATTCTAAAATAACCCAATAGGTTTTCAAAACAAAATCTCATGAGCATGTATTTCCCCATTCACAGTGCTGTCGTCATGGAGACCAATCTCTGGCACATTTGATGGTGTAACCTACCATCTTTCTAGCCCGAAAACTCCGCTGTTGCCATGGAAACTGCCAGTCACTAACCTTTCTATTCCTTGATGCTCCCACAGATACCACTGAATCTTCAGCTATGATTTTCTTAGCCTTTAGCAGTCTTAGGGCTTTCTGGCAATGCCAGAAAGAAAACAAAACAAAACAAAATCTCTTGGTATATTGTACCTAAGTGTAACAATTTATTTCAGGCATCAAATGCTATGCAATGAATACAGTATCAGGAAGAATTCACTTTAATGCAAGACCAGGTGAGCCTTAAAACTGTTCAGGAAAGCTTAAGATTTTTAAAAGATTATTTATAATGTCATTTAAGCATCAACAGTCACAAAAGGCATTAATTTCTCAGTTAATAAAAATCTTTCAAATAATGAAGAGGAAAAGTTAACAGATTTTGAAGTCTACTTCCTTTGGCAAAATGTAATGAAGAAATTACAAAATTTTTAATCTCCTGAGATAATTCAATGGGAACACAGTTGACTTCCATTCCATTTTAGGAAAGAAACTAAACTCTTCCCTTGATAAAGGAAAAGACAAACAAAAGATCTAAAAGGGTTGAGCAAGCACACAGAGAGCCATAAATTTGGATTATGGAAGTTTGTTTGAAGTCTTAGAGAATGGTTCCAGAATATGAGGAAATAAAGCATTACTTCTACATTTGCCTTAAATATCAATCTAGAAAATCAGTTTTTCTGAAAAATAATTATTTCCTTAATGACTACTTGGCCTTCCCTGGTGGCTCAGACGGTAAAGTGTCTGCCTGCAATGTGGGAGACCTGGGTTCGATCCCTGGGTCAAGAAGATCTTCTGGAGAAGAAAATGACAAACCACTCCAGTACTCTTGCCTGAAAAATTCCATGGACGGAGGAGCCTTGTAGGCTACAGTCCATGGGGTCGTGAAGAGTCGGACATGACTGAGCGACTTCACTTTCACTTTTCACTTTCATGCATTGGAGAAGGAAATGGCAACCCACTCCAGTATTCTTGCCTGGAAAATCCCAGGGACAGGGGAGCCTGGTGGGCCGCCGTCTATGGGATCACACAGAGCCAGACACAACTGAAGAACTTAGCAGCAGCAGCAGCAGCAGCAATGACTACTTAAAAAAAACCAACAACCTTAAATGTATATGAGACACAGTAGTACCTAATATGATCTGTATATCTGTCTCTTATACACATCTTTTGTAAGTCAACAACCCCTTCTGTAACACAAACATACAGAGAAAGTGAGAATGACACTTTCTCAAATATTAGAACAAATGAAATTTGTGTTTTTTTTTTTACCATATTTTTTAAGGAAAGCATAATAGGAAAAAAATACTGATTTATCAAGGATTTTATTCTAAAATAACCCAATAGGTTTTCAAAACAAAATCTCATGAGCATGTATTTCCCCATTCACAGTGCTGTCGTCATGGAGACCAATCTCTGGCACATTTGATGGTGTAACCTACCATCTTTCTAGCCCGAAAACTCCGCTGTTGCCATGGAAACTGCCAGTCACTAACCTTTCTATTCCTTGATGCTCCCACAGATACCACTGAATCTTCAGCTATGATTTTCTTAGCCTTTAGCAGTCTTAGGGCTTTCTGGCAATGCCAGAAAGAAAACAAAACAAAACAAAATCTCTTGGTATATTGTACCTAAGTGTAACAATTTATTTCAGGCATCAAATGCTATGCAATGAATACAGTATCAGGAAGAATTCATTTTAATGCAAGACCAGGTGAGCCTTAAAACTGTTCAGGAAAGCTTAAGATTTTTAAAAGATTATTTATAATGTCATTTAAGCATCAACAGTCACAAAAGGCATTAATTTCTCAGTTAATAAAAATCTTTCAAATAATGAAGAGGAAAAGTTAACAGATTTTGAAGTCTACTTCCTTTGGCAAAATGTAATGAAGAAATTACAAAATTTTTAATCTCCTGAGATAATTCAATGGGAACACAGTTGACTTCCATTCCATTTTAGGAAAGAAACTAAACTCTTCCCTTGATAAAGGAAAAGACAAACAAAAGATCTAAAAGGGTTGAGCAAGCACACAGAGAGCCATAAATTTGGATTATGGAAGTTTGTTTGAAGTCTTAGAGAATGGTTCCAGAATATGAGGAAATAAAGCATTACTTCTACATTTGCCTTAAATATCAATTTAGAAAATCAGTTTTTCTGAAAAATAATTATTTCCTTAATGACTACTTGGCCTTCCCTGGTGGCTCAGACGGTAAAGTGTCTGCCTGCAATGTGGGAGACCTGGGTTCGATCCCTGGGTCAAGAAGATCTTCTGGAGAAGAAAATGACAAACCACTCCAGTACTCTTGCCTGAAAAATTCCATGGACGGAGGAGCCTTGTAGGCTACAGTCCATGGGGTCGTGAAGAGTCGGACATGACTGAGCGACTTCACTTTCACTTTTCACTTTCATGCATTGGAGAAGGAAATGGCAAACCACTCCAGTATTCTTGCCTGGAAAATCCCAGGGACAGGGGAGCCTGGTGGGCTGCCATCTATGGGATCACACAGAGTCAGACACAACTGAAGAACTTAGCAGCAGCAGCAGCAGCAGCAATGACTACTTAAAAAAAACCAACAAACTTTAATGTATATGAGACACAGTAGTACCTAATATGATCTGTATATACAGGTATAAAGGTAGAAACTGGATTTATAGAGTATATTAACATACCTGGTATATTTTTTACTTAAATTAGAGGCTTACATTTAAAAAATCAGAAGCTAACACAAAAAATCAGATTTCTTGCTTCTCTTAAAATACTGGACTATTTTGAAAACTTGGAATCTGCTCTTCTACATGGCTACTATCCAACTTGCTATAATCCCTGTCATTCCCAATCACATCACGACCAAACTATGACGCTCAAATTAAAAGACTAGCCCTTATCTACAATGAAAATGTGCTAGTCACCACACTGACATCCACAGATTATCTGTTATCTTTAAGTAGTCTTAGAATATACAGGTACAAACATCGGTAAGAAATCATGGTTGGCTGAATGTAGAAGTTACAAGTTGAAGAATGGAACTGAGAATGTTTGAGATTTCTGGGTTAGGAGGTAAAAGGAGGAAAGCAGTGGACTACTACCTAAACTGGTGAATATTCAGAGGGCTAGGGGCAGCAGGATTAATGAGAATAAATCTAGAATCACTGACTTTATAATACCTGTGCAATGTCAAGGTTTGGATATATCTGGTAGTCAACTGAATATTGGGAGTATGCGTAAACATATATAACTAAACTTTATTAACTGTCATGCTGTTATTAACGGTAATCCCAAGAAAATCAAGTATATAATATTGTTCATCATGATACCGGATCACTCATTATATACTTGCCCTGTAGTATAAGCTATAAATATGGATTCAATTCATAGGAATAACTGTAATATGTAAAAACCTGAGAACTCATAAAATTTCTGAATAAAATGATAATATTCTATAAATTCAGTTTGATTCTTAGTTGACCAGGTAACTTAACTGATGGACATAAATACAATGTACATTTAGTTTTCTAGTAAGAGTACTTTATTCTCCATTGGCACTGAAAATCCACAGCTGAATAACAATTCAAATATTGAAAAATGTAGTGAATACTTGTAGGTTGCTTTCCCAGAGATACTATTTATTCAACTAATGGTTCCTACACTCATTAAAGTTATCTTATGTATAGAATGACTCATGTTAGAGGAGGTCATCAAGAGAACATGACTACTGGTTGACCTACAAGCTGGACTCTGGCATTCAAGGCTCCTCACTCCAACACTTGACCTTGGAATGTATATTCCTACTATTCCTGCTCTAGCAGCCATTCCAAGGATATAGCCTTGAAAGGATAAGGTGTTCTTAAGACCATTTGGGTTGAATGCATGTCTAAACCCAGTTAAGAGGCTTTCTAAATAGCTTCAAGAACGCTGAATTTTAGACCACAGGACATGAAAGAGCTGCCAATTGCCAAGCATGATACTAAACATGATTCTGAATTCTAAATCTTCATGGTTACAAGAAACTAGATATTAGAACCTAAACTTTAATTTGATAGCAACAAATTATCCATGGGGGATATTGCTCAAGGAAGGATTTACTATTGGCAGATGCAGAGATACATAGAAAGTGATGGGATCCTAAAAACTATCTTAATTTTACAAAGAACCATGGTATTTTACATCCATAAATTGAATCTATGAAGAGGTATCTTAAACTAGAAGGAAATGGGATAGACTTTGGATCTTTAGGAAAGTAATGCAAATTCCACAACTTTTCAAATTAAATATTTGATAACTATACATATCACTTTCAGTATAGCTGGAAAAATATGAAAAAAGACTCTGAAACATTAATCTTTATTATTTTCATTAAACATTACTTGTTTCTTATTAAATATGTATAATGTTATATATTATACATCAAAATATGTATAATGTTACAAAATGTGAGAAGTAAATAATTTAGATAAGGCATAGCAATGCCTGACATGTAGTAGTCAAGACTACCTACCAGTAGCTACTTTTACTATAAAAGTTTTCAGAAACCAAAGTTCCATCTCCAGAGATAACCATTACTAGCCCTGAAATGCATATTCCACAAGACAGGCACATGTAAGCACATACAGACGCAAACACATGTAAGTATCCTCTCATTGAATAAAAATAAGATCATACTTCAGACACTATGCTGGCAAATGTTCTTCTACTCAATCATACACTGAATATATTTCCACATATATATATATATATATATATACATACACATGTATATATACATATTTTTAATCTACATTCTCAAGTAACTTTTCCAATGCCAAATAATATACTTTGAACAGCTCCAGTTATAAGAAGTTGAAGGATTCTTTTCCTGTCTTCAAAGAATCCACAATAATCAAAGGCTCATTAGTCAGAGTTCTATGCCACTGTCGAGATTTTGGCAACACCCGCTTCACATAGCCAGACAAGAAAAAGAAGGCCCACCAGTTACATGAAGAACCAGGAGGGAAAAAAACCTCACCTTGAGGCTTGTTTTTTCATATTTATTTTTAACAAGCTCACACAGATACACACACAGCTACATGAAATTTAGGAGGATAAAAAAATCAAAGAGCATTATCTCTTTCTAAGAAAAGTATAAAATCTGACTATTTGGTTACATGTGCCTGAGAGAATCAAATCAAGTCAGGTTATAAGAAAGACTTAAAGATTGAAAAGTGATAAGAAAAGCTTGGTACAAGTTCCTCCTCACAAAATTTCTGAGATAAAGCCTTAGAGTGCATATGTGGCACTTGCTATATTATCCTGGCCTCATAAAGTGGGGCATGTGCAGGAAAGCCATTGACAATATGAAAAATCCCTTTAGGTGCATGTAAGTTGTTTACTGCTGAAGCAGAAATTAATCCATGCTTCTGCCTCTCTACCTGTTTGAGCCTAGAGAACAGTTGACACAGTGTATTAGGGTCTCTACAGGTACATGTTACTAGCCTCTTAATTTTGTAATGGCTCTACATATTCCAGCCAAGGGAGACTTTAGCTTCAGAGTAAAGTCATTTAAAACTCAAGAACAACAACAAAAAATTTTGTCTGCAGTTTCCCTAATGTAGCTTCAGCATCCCAGGAAAGAGTACTCTTAGCTTGAGAAAATCCACATTTGCGGTCCAGAGCCCAGGGATCAACAGAATCCACTGTTTTTCAGAGAAATCAAAATGAGAATTCTGGGGACTTGAACCGAAATGTGAATAGGTTTGGCCACTTGAAAAATCCGATCCTGTTATAAGAACTATAACAAAGCAACAGCTTCTTGGAGAAAAAATGAAGGACAAAATGTTATGTGCTAAAAATAAGATAATCTCAACCTCATATAAAATTCAAACAACCCATCTAGAAACTTTAATATTTTACACAAGACAGCACTGATTATATTCATTTGTGTGTGTGTGTATCTCCACACATATACACACATAAACAGACATATATACACACATACAAACACTCATCTACATTCTCCATATGAGGCAGGTGAGCTCTATTTCCATGTAGATCTTACCAGCACATAGAACAGGAGGTAAAACTACTAGGGGCCCATTTATTTAAAGGAAGAAAGGCTATAAGGGGGAAAGGGTAGATGGAGGAGGAAAAATGTACTGTGTCGAGATTATTAAGTTTTCCTTGCTTATGTGCGTAACAAAAAAATAATTTTCCTCATCTCAATCAACAACTGAACTTGGCTGCTGTCATTTGAGTAGCATTTATATTTCTAGAATATGTCCAAATTTCAGCTTCAGTCACTTGCATAGGTCTCAATTCTGATCATTCTAAAAGGAGAACCCAAACACTGGTTCAGCTAAACTCTCCCTTCTACCAGCACCGTAAACCTGAATCGGTAGTCCTCTTTTAGACAGTTTACAGCTGGAAAATTATCATGAGGTGACCACTTAATTGACTCGTCCTCCATCTTGACTGTACACACAGCACTCTAGATGGAGACATTCACTAACTAGATGTCAGTCTTTGACTCTGCAAGCATTCATTGACCCCTATCCTACTATGGACCAGGTACCATGCTTGGCCTTGCAGTGATGGTGGCATATTAACTGATGTGGTCACTGCATTGGAGATTTAAATCTAATGAAGGAGGAAATAAACACTGAAGTGCATGGTTGCGTTTTACTGCAGTTGAGGTTACCTGCTACAAGGGAGAGAGCAGCACAGAGTCCTGGGAGACCTGTCCTCATGGGGAGACAGAGGGAAGAGGATAGTTCCAGCAAAGATAAAAAGATAACGTGGAGCTGGCTAAAACAGAGGTAACAACAATATAACGAAGAGGTGAAAGGTGTTGAACACAAGGCCAGAGTGACTCATCAGACCAATCCAAATGAGCAACATTTGTTGTTCAGCCATTCAGTCACGCCTGATTCTTCATGACCCCATAACTGCAGCACACCAGGCATCCCTGTCCCTCACCATCTCCTGGAGCTTGCTCAAACTCATGTCCACTTAGTCAGTGATGCCATCCAACTATCTCATCTTCTGTCATCCCCTTCTTACCCTGCCTTCAATCTTTCCCAGCATCAGGGTCTTTTCTAATGAATTGGTCCTACATATCAGATTCTCCATAACCTTGACCACTGCAAATTACCCTCATTTGTCACCAACATTCTCCCTAAGATCATCCCTGTTGGGACATCAAAAGGGAGGAAATCAACATAAGCATCTATTACACACTAGGCACCATCCTTGGCCTCTTAAACTATATTATCTTATTTGATCATCCCAACAAACCTATGAGGGACATATTACTATGATTTCTATTTTACACAATAGAAAACTGAGGTTAAAAGGTAAAGTAACATTCAGAACTGAAAACCAAGTTCAGATAACTGATTCTACAATAATACAAAAGCAATTACATCTATCTACCTCTATTTCTTGGAGAGAAAAAATATATATATAAATATATAGGTAAAACATATAAAGTGATTCTAAGACAATACCTTTTCCCCAAACTGTTCCTATTATAAATATGTTAATAATGGTTATTATTCATATACTTATATTGGACTGGTTTTTAAAATTCTAACTCATGAATATAATGGTCAAGTTTTATTAAATGTTATTGGAATTTTTCCACAAGAAGGATGCTAAATAAATGAACTTCTACTCAAACAATGAAAAAATTCATTTCAGGAAGTTATATAAGTTTGCAAATTTAGGAATCTAATTTTATTTTTATTATGTTGCACTGTTTGAAATTGCTAATATTCAGCCATTTGGATCAACACAAATAACAATTTCATATGGTTCAACCTAATATTCGTTGTACTCATCATGAATGTAAGGCATTCTCGTAGCATGAAAAACTTGTAAAATATTTCTAGCTCCTACATAACCAGTGCTGAAGACACAGGGTATAATAGCCAAATATTTATGCAAACATAATCACTAAATCCATAGACATTTTAAAGCAGTACATAATTTCCAGATGAAGAGGATAAAATGGTAAGTTCAGAGAAGGAAGACAATTTAAAAACAGAAGTCATTTCCATGGGCTAGGGTGATCTGGAAAATCATTAGAGAAAAAGTCAGTAGGATTTTAACAAGTTCATAGAGATTATCAGAAACTCAAATGCTGATGAGGGTCTGGGTGGGAACTGAAAAGAAAAGCCATTTTTAAAAGTATGACAAGAGAAATAAGGGAAGTGTGGTGAATGAGAGCATGTGTGTCCCACATTCAGGCATTCAAATTTAATTTAAAAACAAACTTTATACCCGCTAAACATCTTCNCCAGCATTTCTCATGATGTACTCTGCATATAAGTTAAATAAGCAGGGTGACAATATACAGCCTTGATGTACTCCTTTTCCCATTTGGAACCAGTCTGTTGTTCCATGTCCAGTTCTAACTGTTGCTTCCTGATCTGCATATAGGTTTCTCAAGAGGCAGGTCAGATGGTTTGATATTCTCATCTCTTTCAGAATTTGGCCTTGGAGTATGGAATGAGGCAGGGCAAAGACTGATAGAGTTTTGCCAAGAGAATACACTGGTCATAGCAAATACCCTCTTGCAACAACACAAAAGACTCTACACGTGGACATCACCAGATGGTCAACACCAAATCAGATTGATTATATCCTTTACAGCCAAACAAGTGGAAGCTCTATACAGTCAGCAAAAACAAGACCCAGAGCTGACTGTGGCTCAGATCATGAACTCCTTATTGCCAAATTCAGACTTAAATTGAAGAAAGCAGGGAAAACCACTAGACAATTGAGATATGACCTAAATCAAATCCCTTATGATTATACAGTAGAAGTGAGAAATAGAATTAAGGGACTAGATCTGATAGACAGAGTGCCTGATGAACTATGGACGAAGGTTCATGACATTGTACAGGAGCCAGGGATCGAGACCATCCCCACGGAAAAGTAATAGATAGGTATGTGAAGTCGCTCAGTTGTGTCTGACTCTTTGTGACCCGTGGACTGTAGCCCACCAGGCTCCTCTGTCCATGGGATTCTCCAGGCAAGAATACTGGAGTGTGTTGCCATTTCCTTCTCCAGAGGATATTCCCGACCCAGGGATCGAACCCAGGTCTCCCACATTGCAGGCAGACGCTTTAACCTCTCCACCACCAAGGAAGCCCAAAATCTAGATATCTAAACATGTGTACAGTGCATTACTCTGTGTTACCTTTTCCTTTACAACTTAATAACCTAATGAATAGAGTGAAGTTAGATTTGTAACTGGCCTTGGAAGCCTAGAAATAATACATATTGATAAAAAAAGAATTACACAATGCATTGTACATTTGAAAAAAATCTTTGTGAAAACTTTCTTCTTATCGGATTATTTTTATCAGAGACTCAGGAATAGCAGATTATCATGCTTTATCAATAGAAGTAAAGGCCAGAACACAAAGTGACTGGGAAATTTTACAATAAATTTTACTTTGAATATTAAAGTTTATGGCCAAGATACCAAGTTTACAATTCTTACCTACATATTTTTTTTCTCTACTATTGAAGCAAAGCACCTCTCCACAACATCACATTTTTAAAATGGCACACACTGGCATAAATGCTACGGTAGATTTGCCCATGGTGAATATCATTTTCAAACGTATTTTTAGGTGATAGTCTAATATCTCAGTAGCCTCTACCTGCAGATTGTCCAACATTTTAATTACCATTCTTAACTCCTACAAGCTTCAAAGAAGAGTGTGAGTTTGGTATCATCAAAATTTTGAAATGACAAACTTTGTGGTCATCTGAAAATAGATGAAAATAGAATACTTAAAAGATTAAGCAATAGCCAAGGGAATTGAATAATTGAATCCAAAACTGTACTTCAGGCTGAAATACTGATGTGTTTCCAAAGAAATTCACTCTGAATTCATACTAAAGCTCTTTCTTTCTTGGTACTGCTGTGATACAATACTCAAAATAATAATAATGGCTGGACAGCGGTAAATAAAACCATTAGTGTGATCTTTGGTATTCAGAGGCAAATTGAATTATGTAAATATGCCTAAAGGATGTTAAGATGGGACAAAGGAGAAAACAGAAAAGGGAAACCGATTTTATTTTCCATTTTTTAAATGGTAAAACTGTAAAGTAAACCTATAAATATCACTTTTCATGTTATTTCATAATTTCAAAATGTAGATATGTATTTCTTGTGTGCTGATGAATTAAAATACATTTCACTTGTGTAAACTATATTTTTTGAAGAGAAAATATTCAGTTGCTGCCATACAGGTAAAATATTAAGTAGTTAAAATAACAGCAAGTATAGAAACAAAAGAAAATAAAATTAGAGGTATAATAAGTATAGTAAGGGTCTGAAACTAGATATGCAGTGGGAGAAGAGCAACAAATTCCAAAATTTCTTCATTTAATATAGTCTCTGACTGAAGCCGTTATGGGCCTCCCCCATGGCTCAGATGTTAAAGAATCTGCCTGTAATACAGGAGACCGAGGTTCAGTCCCTGGGTAGAGAAGATCCCGTGGAGAAGGGAATGGCTACCCACCCCATTAGTCTTGTGTGCGACAAGCCTGGTGGGCTAAGTCCATGGGACTGCTAATAGCTGGACACAACTGAGCAACTAACTCTTTAACTTTCTTTTTAACTTGAAGTTGTTATAGCTAAATGTTTAAATATGGCCAGCACATTTAAAGGGTGGGCAAATAAATAAATAAATAAAACAACTTAGCTAGAGTGAAACAGAGTCCAAAGACATAACATCATTTAATGTCTAGCTGGTTTTTCAGCAATGTCTGTAACACTAAACACAATGTTAATTTGTGTCCGAAGTTTTAAATCAAATAAGGCACAAGCCTGAATCTACAGTGACTGCTTACCTGCCCTGATTTCTTACTCCAATCATTATTTATAGTTAAGGAAAATGACTCTGGTTATCATTTCTAAGTGGGAGAAAAGGAAAAGCACCTCAGAGCATGTCATGGTGTAGCAATAGCCTAGGACGCCGCTGTTCTGGTATCAGTTCAACCACTTCTTTTGTCAAGTGATCCTGAGGAAGTCAACTTGATCTTTCTGAGCCTCTTTTCTTTGTTTATAAAATGAAGGCAACATTCTCTTTTCAGCTTACTTCCAATGATCATTATGGGATATAATGACCACATGGAATGTGAACAATTTGTTTAAAATATGAGCTGCAATATAACTGAAAGTACTGCAGCACTATCCTATGCTAGACTAAGCAAAATTGGGCCAGACAGTGGAGGGACTTCCCTGACAGAATAGCTCAGACCAGAGATTCATTGCAGTCCAATTACCAGACTGCCTAAAAGGGTGGCAGCTCCAGTTTATATGATTATTTCAAGAGCTGCTAATTTGCTCCATCCCTAACCAGAGAATCAAGTTCAATTTGTAATTTTGTATTCCACTGGATATTTTTAGCAAGCGAGAAAAACGTTAAGAATTTTTAAGTCTGATAAATTCTTTCCTTCTCAGTCTTGTACTGGATTTAATAGAAATCAATCATGAGTCCAAAAATCAGGTTTACACTTTACTTCATCTGTTGCCAGAATTCTCAAACTGGCAGTCTAAAAATATGCTTAAATTATCCTAATTTATTTCACCTCACTTTTAGCATTTGTTTACTACTGGATTATTTTTGCCAAGAGTTTTAGGGACATTATTACAATTAAAAAAGGCTTATAACCTCAAAATTATTTTCTGGAAAGTGATGGTATATATGTAAGTCTTAGAATATGTCCTTTGTGAGTATATAATCTCTTTATGAAAAAGATCAATTGTGCCTTCAAAATAATACTGTGTTTAGATATGTTAACTGATTTAATCAAAACTACTGAATACCACATACAGAGCTTCAGTTAAAATTGAGAGATTTGGGGGTGACCAATAAACATTCTAATTATACTCCAAAGCTCTCCACACAGGGACTTCTCTGGCAGTCCAGTGGTTAAGACTTCACCTTCCAATGGAGGGGGTGCTAGTTTGACCCCTGGTTGAGAAGATAAAAATCCCACATGCTTTATCGCCAAAAAACTAGAACATAAACAACAGAAGCAATATTATATCAAATTCAATAAAGACTTTAAAAAAAAGATCCACATAAAAAAAATATTTATAAAAAGAATCTCCCCATACAGTAGAAAGTACATTTTGAGCTTCTGCTTCAGAGTTACCTGGAATGCTTTATTAAAATGGGGGCACTTCTGTCTTCTCTTTTGGAAGTTAAGGTACTTATATCTGAAGTATCTTCATCAAAGGATTGTTATAAGAATAAAAAGTCACAAAACTGAATAGCTATAAATGCTTTTTCACTTGTTATTTGTTTTACAAGTTAAAGTCTTTTTATGAGTTCATCAAATATCTCAGTGACAGAAATTTAGATGAGTTCACAAATCTAGTGTGAATTCAAGGGCCTAACATTATTCTCATTTTTACTGATGTGTTGTTTTTTATTAATGAAAGTTCTATCTCAAATAGCAATAAAATGTTATTTACATTCTTATTTTTCCTGATTCCACATTTATTGAAGACCTACTCCTTCCAACTTTAGGAACAATGTGCAAACTTTGTTAATTCTAATCTGTGACTCATTCTCATTGGTTTTAATCAACTGGATTAACATGGGCATGTCATTTCTATTCATTACACTTTCAAGTTTTGTCTTCTGAAAATGCTTGAAAATGGGAGACTGGTAATGAGCGTGTGTACCATGTGTCTGCAGGCTGGGAGGTAAGGGTGACTCTTCCTAATTAAGAAGGATTGTTTTACTTTTACGCAAAGTTCCAAAAGGAAATCCAGAAAGTCATTATTTAAATATGTGGATGGAAGAACCTTTGTTCTTAAGTGATTTTTTTTTATTATCATAATTTATGGAGTTGAAAGAAAAAGAAAAAAAAACAGAATGAACATTGTGTGTATGAACTGGTTACTCAGAAGTCTTTACTCAGTGCAGATTGCTGGTACATTGAATGATGCTTGCTTTATTACCATTTCTACCAAATTATAGATTCCAAATGCTGGACGAGCCCTCCGGCAAGACTGTGTGCTCTGTTACATTATTCCACATGAACAGATCTTGCCGAGGAGATGGTCCAGACTCCAGCCTCATCCAGCTTTGAGGCAGATGTTACCTCACTTATGGGGAAGTAATTCTCTTAATGTACTTCTTCCTGCTGTCACTGGAAGGTGGGGGTAGGGACTGACAAATGATTAATATTTGATGTTTTGCAGTGTCTCAGCCTAACTTCTGACTACTGAAATCTCCTTTCATATACTATCACTACAAAAGACTGTGTGTGTGTGTGTGTGTGTGTGTGAGAGAGAGAGAGAGAGAGAGAGAGAGAGAGTATCAATACTTCCAGAACAGTAATTTGTTTTAACTATAAAAGTGGGAAAACATAGAGAAGCTAATGAAGAAAATGCAGGATTATTTTTGCTTTTATATAAATACTGTTTTGTTGACAATCCAAATAGTTTGCCTAATGTAACCACTATATATTGATTCAGAAAATTATTTAACTCAGCAGTAAAATCAACTGGGAGAACAATATCATCTTGTCCTAAGACTAAGCTGCTTTTGGGATATGGAAAGAGAGTAGCGAGAGGAAAAACATTCTTCCATCCTAGCGTTGTATGGGTGGTAGGCTCACAAATTCAATGAATCTCTTCTCCTTACTTTAGTATATAAGATAGATGATAATATTGCCCAACAAATACAGAGGTTCTTTTGTGTTTTCAGTGTTCTATTTTTTAAAAAATATATTGAAATTCTATTTATTTACCATTCAACAGTTACTGTTTTAGATGATTTTTCATATGTTTTTTGACTGTTGTAACAACCCTTGTATATAAACATTATAATGGCTCTTTGCAAATGAAGAAACTGAAGTTCATTCATTCATTCTCTGATTCTACAGAGATTTATAAAGTTACTAGAAGATCCTAGGTATGGCTCTGAATACTGGGAATACCATAGAGAAAATGTATTACAATCTAGGCTTATAGGAATTTACTTCTTAATGGGAAAGACTTTCATCCATGAAAGGTGTTCAGGTAATAAAGGAGACTTTCCTAAGGGTCAATGGGAGAGCTGGTATTTCGGATTAAGCCTTCTTTCTGCTATTGCTTTGCTATTTTCATAATATGGCATTATAATTCATGTCCAAAAAATGCTTGACTCTCCTGATTTCCCAAGTTTATTCGAACAAATATCATCTCTGTTAGTTTCTCTTATTTCAGTCATCAATTATACTAACTTTCTGATTTTTTAGTGTGTATGTATTTTTCTGTGGAAAAATAAAGATGTTATTCAAGGATTAGTATAAAAGATTCAGAGCACCAAATACAAAGAAAATATAATTAACTAATTTAAATGAAAGAGGCCAATTAGATAGACTTCAAGTTCCTGTTAAGCAAAGAAGTAGTTTGAGCTAAAATGAGTTGATACTAACTGTGTAAATGAAAAAAAGAACAATATTGATAATATCAGAAATAATGTCATTGACCTCATACCTTGTGAATAAAGATATAGTTAAATAATCAGATGTTTCAGCAATAATCCATTCCACAGTACATGCAAATATAGCTATTCTGAGCATATATTGGAATGATTTCCCAGGGCCGGATGCCGTTTTAGAGTCAAGGGAAGCATTTCTGGAAAATTAATAAATAAAAAGAAGTCACTCCAGAGCTTTCTTCCCAGGTGGATATATATATATATATATACTCCTTACAAGGTACACCACAAAATTGAATTGCAGGGAGATTAAACCGCATTGCAACCCAAACGACATAATGAGAAAAGTGGCAGAACTGGAATTACTATACAGTCACATTCTGCTTTAATCACTTGAAAAAGTCCATATGGCTTACACATGAGAGTCACCTAGTGTAGTCAGAATGTTACAGAAGAAAGAGGGAAGCTCTAAGTGTTAGAGGCTAAGTTTTACTCACTGTCTACGCTCTTTTATTCTTCTCTTCGTTAAGATTTAGCACTTGCAGGAGTTTCATATCTTATGAAGACTTAGCCCCAAGACTGAAGGGGATAACAGGCATGGTTAGTGGTAAAGAACTCACCAGCCAATGCAGGAGATGTCAGACACTTGGGTTCAATCCCTGGGTGAAGAAGATCTCCTGGTGTAAGAAATGGCAACCCACTCTAGTATTCTTGCCCAGGAAATTCCATGAACCGAGGAGCCTGGCAAGCTACAGTCCATGAGGTCACAAAGTCGGACAAAACTGAGCACGTGCACATACAACAGTGAAAACAAGCCCTAAGACCAGATCAGTTTTGGCTTTTGTTTGCCCCGTGTCTATAACACTTAATGTTGCTTTTGTTTGCATGCTTGCGTGCTAAGTCACTTCAGTTATGTCTGACTCTGTGATCCTATGGACTGCAGCCTGCAAGACCCCTTTGTCCATGGTATTCTGCAGGCAAGAATATTGGAGTGGGTTGCTGTGCCCTCCTTCAGGGTTGTTTTTGTGTATTCTTCTTCTAATAGACATAGAGGAGTTTCTGCAAGCCTTGAAGGCCATCAATCTTTTTTTTTTTTTTTTTTTTGGCCACTAAGCCAAAAGTAGCCAAAAATCCAGCAAGTGACCCAAGTCTAAAATAGTTCCTTTGTATTTCTTTATTCAATGCTTTTAAAATGTATGATGATGAATTGGAACATGTTGTTAGTATTATAAGAACTAAAGTGTGTTCTTGTGAGTGCAAAGGAGAGCCTCTTTCATTCCAAAGGATGTTTACTTTAGCATAGAGTCCTCTTAATGCCCAAGCTATTGAGAGCTTTCCTCGAGGTCTTCTAATGACACATCTGGAGTCTGTTAGTGACCTTGTTACCATACAAACATCTCTCTGTATGGCTGTGTACTTTGACACTACTGCAGATTATTTTAAAAATTTAGAGAATTTACTTAACCAATTTCTTTTTGGTCTACACACTAATCATCTATTTGTATTTCATTTAATGGTTATTTTGATGCTTCATAGATAGAAACAAAAGTTACAGAAATTTCTGCAGTGCATAAATACATGTGAATGTGTTTTTTAGAAAGCTTACAGCATGTGTTTAATTCCCAGTGCCCTAACATTAGTAAAGTCACACATGTAAGGTTAGCTGAGTCTTGTAGGCCAGTTTCATGGTCCAATAAGTTTGCTAGAAAAGGAATATAATTTAATGTAAGAGATCTCCCTGGGGAGCAAATGTGAAAAGTTGTAGATTAATGGGATGCTTGTGTATGTGTGCCTGTGTACTTCTTTGCAGGGTGTATTTTCTGATTTATAAATGGATGGTAATTTTAAATGGCAAGAAGTTTTGCTATATTAATGATATACATTGAATTATAAGTAATCTTGATAAGAAATGTTTTCCAAACTTCATTTCAGACCATGCTGACATAATGAGCACTGATTAAATGCTGGCTGCTACTTAAATTATTGTTTCATGCTGTATTAGTTTCCTAAGGCTCCCATAGAAAATTACCACAAACTGGATGACTTAAAACAACAGAAATGGTTTTCTTTTGCAGTTCTAGAAGCAAAAAGTTCAAAATCAAGGTGTCAGTAGAGCTATCCTCCCTTTCGAAGGTTCTAGTGAAGAATCCTTCCTTGGTCTTCTGTCTTCTGAGGGTTGCTAGCAACTCTGGACAGCCTTTGGTTTAGGNCCAGATCAGTTTTGGCTTTTGTTTGCCCCGTGTCTATAACACTTAATGTTGCTTTTGTTTGCATGCTTGCGTGCTAAGTCACTTCAGTTATGTCTGACTCTGTGATCCTATGGACTGCAGCCTGCAAGACCCCTTTGTCCATGGTATTCTGCAGGCAAGAATATTGGAGTGGGTTGCTGTGCCCTCCTTCAGGGTTGTTTTTGTGTATTCTTCTTCTAATAGACATAGAGGAGTTTCTGCAAGCCTTGAAGGCCATCAATCTTTTTTTTTTTTTTTTTTTTTTTTTTGCCACCAAGCCAAAAGTAGCCAAAAATCCAGCAAGTGACCCAAGTCTAAAATAGTTCCTTTGTATTTCTTTATTCAATGCTTTTAAAATGTATGATGATGAATTGGAACATGTTGTTAGTATTATAAGAACTAAAGTGTGTTCTTGTGAGTGCAAAGGAGAGCCTCTTTCATTCCAAAGGATGTTTACTTTAGCATAGAGTCCTCTTAATGCCCAAGCTATTGAGAGCTTTCCTCGAGGTCTTCTAATGACACATCTGGAGTCTGTTAGTGACCTTGTTACCATACAAACATCTCTCTGTATGGCTGTGTACTTTGACACTACTGCAGATTATTTTAAAAATTTAGAGAATTTACTTAACCAATTTCTTTTTGGTCTACACACTAATCATCTATTTGTATTTCATTTAATGGTTATTTTGAATCTTCATAGATAGAAACAAAAGTTACAGAAATTTCTGCAGTGCATAAATACATGTGAATGTGTTTTTTAGAAAGCTTACAGCATGTGTTTAATTCCCAGTGCCCTAACATTAGTAAAGTCACACATGTAAGGTTAGCTGAGTCTTGTAGGCCAGTTTCATGGTCCAATAAGTTTGCTAGAAAAGGAATATAATTTAATGTAAGAGATCTCCCTGGGGAGCAAATGTGAAAAGTTGTAGATTAATGGGATGCTTGTGTATGTGTGCCTGTGTACTTCTTTGCAGGGTGTATTTTCTGATTTATAAATGGATGGTAATTTTAAATGGCAAGAAGTTTTGCTATATTAATGATATACATTGAATTATAAGTAATCTTGATAAGAAATGTTTTCCAAACTTCATTTCAGACCATGCTGACATAATGAGCACTGATTAAATGCTGGCTGCTACTTAAATTATTGTTTCATGCTGTATTAGTTTCCTAAGGCTCCCATAGAAAATTACCACAAACTGGATGACTTAAAACAACAGAAATGGTTTTCTTTTGCAGTTCTAGAAGCAAAAAGTTCAAAATCAAGGTGTCAGTAGAGCTATCCTCCCTTTCGAAGGTTCTAGTGAAGAATCCTTCCTTGGTCTTCTGTCTTCTGAGGGTTGCTAGCAACTCTGGACAGCCTTTGGTTTAGGGCAGCCAAAGTCCAACCTCTGCCTTCATCTTCACATGGAATTCTCCTCTATGTACCTTGATTATGAGTTCAAATGACACCCTTCTTATAAAAACACCCTTCATCAGAACATCTTCCCTAATTCAGTGTGACTTCATCTTCACTGGATTTCATGTGCAAGACCCTGTATTCAAATAAATGCATCATCACCAGTTCCAGTTGGACATCAAGTTGGGGGGATACTATCCAATCCAGTACATATACTAAGTTGTGTAATTATTTAATGTTCAATGATTTCAATGATGCAACAATAAATTAATGAAATAATGGTTAACAAATAAACTACAAAATCCTAATATTCATTATTCTTTGAAATACACATCACTAAATAGAGTTTAGTTGCCACCCAACAAAATACTTGTTGCTAAGAAACATCAAACTTTTAGATCCATCCATGTCTCTACAAATGACCCTAGCAAAATAGTACAGATGAACCTATTTCTGGGCTTCCCCAATGGCACAAATGGTAAATAATCTGCTTCCCAATGCAGGAGATGCAGGTTTGATCTCTTGGTGGAGACGATCCCTAGGAGAAGAAAATGGCAATACACTCCAGTATTTTTGCCTGGAAAATCCCATGGACAGAGGAATCTGGTGGGTTACAGCCCATGGGGTTGCAAAGAGTCAGACACGACTGAGCAAATGAGCACACTCACACCTATTTCCAAGGCAGGAAAAGAGATTCAGATGTAGAGACAGTGTATGTGGACACATGAGGGGAAGGGGAGTGTGGGATGAATCGGGCGATTCAGATTGACATATGCACTACCATGGGTAAAATAGCTAGTGGAAACGTGTAGTATAGTGAGCTCAGCTCGGTGCTCTCTGATGACCTAGATGAGTGGGATGGGGTAGGAGGGAAATCTAAGAGGGAGGAGATATATGTATATATATAGCTGAGTTGCTTCGTTGTACAGCAGAAACTAACACAACGTTATAAAACAATTATCTTCCAATAAAAAAGAAAATAATTAGCAAAGTTTTTCTTTACAGTTGCTATGAGATTTTTCTTGAGAAAATCTGAATTCTTTGCTCAAGTGAATACTTAACCCCAAATGTTATTGTCCAACTTACTTGCCTCCATAATTCAATAGCCATGGTTCCAGATTTCTTTTTTTTCAAAAACAAATGTGTAAATAAATATATAAATGAATAAGTACACTTTACAAGCAGAAACAGGAGCTGTTTTGAGATGGGCACTTTTTTTGTTTAAGGTGAAATCATTGCAGCCACAGCAAAATAAACTCTGTTAGAAAGAAAATAAAACTGAGTAATGGATAGATTTTACTAATAGTACTTTATACTCATATGAACATACCTATTTTCTTCACTCCTCCTAAGAATATGAAATATAGTATGTTTAAAATGAAGCCCTTTCTCTTACCTATTCTCCCAAACCTGAAAAGAAAAGTTGAAAGTGAAAGTCACTCAGTCGTGTCTGCCTCTTTGCAACCATATAGACTGTAAGCCGCCAGGCTCCTCTTTCCATGGAATTCTCCAGATAAGAATACTGGAGTAAGTTGCCATTCCCTTCTCCAGGGGATCTTCCCAACCCAGGGATCAAATCTAGGTCTCCTGTATTGCAGGCAGATTCTTTACCATCTAAGCCACCTCAGAAACTGACCCCCCTTAAAATCTTCAGTAAACAAAGTAAAATACTATGTTTCACTTATGAGATGAATAAGGCCTGAGGTTCTGGCTTGGGAACAAAACAAAATACTGTAGACCTAGTTATGCAAACTAGATATCTACGAGCTGCCTAAGATTCTTGCCTTTTAGTCAGTCCTCACACCCAATTCCTCAGTAGTGAGTCCTGTTGACTTTCCAAAACATTGCTTGAATTTGAGGTTTTATCTTCCTCTATTTTGACATCTCTTTAAGCAAGCCACCTCCTCTGTTTTCCCAGATCATTGCCACACAAGCTTAACTGCTCCCCCACCCCGCCACCACTCCCATGTCCTAATACACATCCTCACTCAGTAGCAAAAATGATCCTTATTTATTGGATCACAATTCTTCACTTTTAAAAAACTTGCAATGACTTTCTCTCAGACCTCAGATAAAATCGAAACTCCTCACAGTGTTTTCCCCCTCCCTACATAAAGCATTATTCTGTTATCCTTTCCTTCAGCCTTTTGTTTGATGTTTCCACATTCCCTATTGAAAACTGCAATTATCTTTCTGTTTTACTCCTTTCTATCTGACTCCCATCCCGAGGATGTTCTCTCTCTTAGGCATAAACTCTTGTCATCTTCCTTCCCAGAGTTTTCTACTATGTCTGGCACATAGTGGACATCTGATAAATATGTGTTAAATGAATGAATAAATCTACTAACCATCCTAAGAAAAAACACATGATCACTTATCTCAAAGTAGAAAAGAACTAAGAGAGATCAGAAATGCTTTTCCTTCCTACTAGAAAAACAAAACTGGAAGCTGATGGTGGTATCTTTTCTCCCCCCAAAATGTATCCAGCGTTCCCTCACCACTGCTTCTCCAGTGACTAAAGTAGACCGCAGCTTTCCCTCTCTTCTTTAAACATCAGGAGAACATCATTAATGTTTAATATTTGAGCACCAGCCAAGGTTTCTGTTTGTAAGTCTCAGGGGGAAAGAATTTTGATAATTGAATGATTTCCGGCAAGGAAGCACATTCCCAAATCCACATGCACTCATGTCTGTCCCTGTCTACCCTGCCAAGATGCTTATTTATTCTGTGTCTGGGGCTTTCCAGTTTAAATAAGTCCTTCTGCCTCATTACTGTGTCCACTTTTATTTGGTGTACACATTATTTTCTCATTGATTCCATGCCATCATATATTACTTGAGGAGTAGGTCTTGCAGCTCACAGAAGTTCGAAGGTGCCTGTGAGCATTGTCATGGAGAATACTGAGTAATTTTTCTTGTTGTAGACTGAAATAAGATTTTCATCTCTTTATGATCAGCAGCTGAAAAGCTTCTGTTGTCAGCAAAGCTCGAAACAGCAAAGAAAGTGGGGGAGATTCTGTTATTGCTTTTCCTTCCCTCACTGCCTTCAGCAATGTTTATTTTGTGTTGCTTAAACAGAGTTCTTTTTGTAAATGTACCTCCTTAGGTACCTTTCTAAGAACCATGGCATCCAAGTCCTAAATTTTACCATTCCAAATAAATTGACTTTTCCTTTCTTCTCTGGTTTAAATCTTTCAAGCCATCTGAAAAGGATGAAGTTCATAAGCTGCTATTGATGATTCTAGTATGGAGTTTGACTATCAGAACAGTAGAAAGTTGCATTTTATTGAGTTGACTATTTTGTGGCACACGCACTTTGGAGCCAGGTAATGGTTTGTTTACAGAGAGAAAAAGATGCCACAGCTATACTGCAGTATTTTAAAAGATCTGAGTTTATAGGTTTTTCCCCACTGTGTCTGTCCTGGTTCTTGCAAAAACTAAACAGAGCCTTGTTTTTCTGCAAAGCTTTATGCAATAATAGGAAATGTAAGGTCTGCAGAGCATTAGAGGACCATGAGATGGGTAAAGAACTGCCTCACCTTGGTGACAATGATGATAACTGGCATTTATTGAGTGCTTACTGCATACCAAGCCCTGCAATAAGTGCTTTATATGGATTAGCTGGTTTAATTTTCACTAGAATTCATGCGGTTCTAGTTATACTTGGGATCCTATTATTGTCCATATTTGGCACATGAGGAAATGGGGCAGAAGGGACATAAGCAACAGAGTTACACAGATAAGAGGAAAGACCAGGTGGCTCCAGAGTTGCCCAATACAGGCCACAGTGAGGAAAGGACTTGCAAATTAAGCTGTTTATGATCAAGACGAAGGAGAAGTCATTAGTAGAAATACTTTCGAGCAAGCTTTTCTCTTCACTATCATCACCAAAATGAACTTACACGAGAGCAAGACTGAGTTCAATTACCAGAGAGACAACTCATGAGATCTGGAATGTTACTTTGCTTCATGATTCCCATCTGTAAACTGGAGATAAAATTAGTATCTACCTCATAGGATTGTTGTGAAAATTGAATGACATATGTATAGAATCATACAAGACAGCACAGAACATTGTAAGATATGTTTTAGTTGTATTATTACTCCTAAAGATTTTCTTTACAAGTTTGAATTTTTAAGACATCCAAAATAAATACTCCATCTGTACACACAAATTAGTGATAATGGCTTTAATTATCGGTTTTCAGAGAGCATAGTGTACATACTTTAAATATCTGATACCAGAGTGACAGTTTAATTAAACCTTTTCTTTCCAACTCATCATTGGACTGCATTTAACTAGGAACCAACTAATCCAGAGACACAGTCATACCCTACTTGAGGGAAAAACATGTTTTTGAGATGTGCTTCCAAATGGAATTAAAGTTGTAAGTCAGGGAGTGTTCTTTAGGGGATGTATTGCTCAGTGATAAAATGTTTTTTTTTTTTTCATTATTATTTTCATCAATTTAGGACAAATCTTTCACGTGTAGTTTTGACTCTATGCAGGTTACTTGTCATTAGGCGTGATAAAGCATTTCCCCCAAGGTCTCCAGTGCAAGGAACTGGCAGTTTTCCTAATTACTTTTTCTTTGTTTCATTTTACCTTGCACGCTGTACCTTTGCCTTTTTCTCTTTGCAGGTTTTTTTCATTGCTGCAGTTGTGACCTAATTTTTTTTACTTCATTATTTTGTGGAATAACCTTCTCAGGGTTCATGCTCCCTCCCTCCCTGCCCCCATATTTGGAAAGACTGCAAAGTTAGCAGCTGGTTCCCTAATCAAATCTCTAATACTCTGGTGGATGAATGTGTAAATGAACATTAAGAAGGATGCAGATATCTGACTTCACAGTTTCTGGCCACATTCACATGACCCTACTGTAATTTTAAAGGATCTATTACTAGTTCTATATAAAGTATCAACTCAAAAGAATATGTAAATGCCTTCTAGTAGTTTTCCAAGTGAAAATATTTTGTTTGAAATTCAGTATTAAAGAGTATCTGGACTTAATAAAAAGAAAAATCTTATTCTGTCCAGATGAATGAATTTAAAACCCAATTTTCTTACTGAAGAATAACAGACTATATGATCTTTGGGAAGCAATGTTAAATAGATCCAGTGGTTTAAAAAATATGTATGTTATGACTAGAGGAATTTTCTTGGATTTGAAACATTTAAGCAGTGAACTCAGACATTTTAATCATGTATGGTAGTTAATTTGAAGTTCACTTGATAGACAAATTCTTTCATGCCACTTCTGATTTCTTGTAACTGACTGTTAGAGCTGTTAACATTCTATTTTCAGAATATCCTTATGTCTCAGAAGAAGACTGGAAGAGGGATTAAACAAGGTATGATCAAAGAAAAACACCGAAAACAACTCATTATCTTGAAGAGTTTCTATATATAAAGAGAGATTATATGTATATTTAATACTTTATTCAAAGAAAGAAATATAGCAAGGAAATCATTTTTAAGTCCAGGAATGATACCCCTTAGTTTCATATGTGGAATCAGAGCATAGATACTCAATTGTTTCCGTTGTTTGAGCCAAACATGCCAGTCTCCTATGTGTTTTGACCACAGGTGTACAGCCTGTGGGTGTAGCTACATGATGCGGTAACAGAAAATGTTTTATTAGGAACATATTTGGCAACATTTTTTTTTTACAAAGCAAAACATGATAAATATAGGGACCAATGGGGAATTTTGAAGGCAATACTCTGCTTGCTGACTGTGGTTTGAGAAAACAGTATTTAGACCATCTAGGCTGTATTTAAGTACAGCAGCTTAAAGACAGATTGTATTTGCAGAGGCGTCCTTTCCTTTCAAGGACTGTCTGAGTGAAATTTTCTTCAGCACATGTCTTTCATTACATAAAATTCATTGAGTGCTTATGTGAGTAATATGTGGCTCCAAGAATTAAGGAGCTAACAGTCAGAGGGAGATGAGGGAACAGTTAACATAAGGGATTCTTATTACGCGGTAGGACCCATGGTGTAATAAGGCAGTGAGTCAAGGATGAAGATGACATGATGGAAAGAACATGGACAGTGGAATCTGATAAACATAGGTTTGAATCTCTACTTGGATACTTCTCATTCATCAAATGTAAATAATAATAACACTGGCCTCATAGGTTTATTGGTAGAATCAAGAGAAACAGTGAAGGTTAAGTGCCTAGGACATCATAGTTACTCAATGCATAGTAACTATTATCAGTTATATTACGAGAGCAGTGGACTGAGTGAACATTTCCATTTTCATTTGATAAAAGGAAGACTTTTTACTTGTCAACCAACACTGGATAATTAGTAAAATCTGAAGTGTATATATGGTGAATGTGATGAGCAAAGCAATTTATGGATTCTGCTGAGGTTTGACTAATCCATTGCTTTCCTTATGTTGCCATTACAGCATCGGAGTGTGCTTCTCTTTGCATTTACTTTCCCATATGTGGAAATTCCTGCATCTGGTGCTAACTTCCTTAAGCTCATGTTTCCTCAAAGGAAGGAACACATACTATTCATTTATTCTCTGTAAGCATAATTTGTTTCATCATAGGTACCTAATAACATCTGTATTTGTTATTCTAAAGTGAATAGTTCTAAACTGAAATGTGAATTTCTTAATCATCAAACTCACATTCTACCATTCATGAAATTCGAGGCCCCTTTGGAATTGTCATTTAAATATACCCAATGCTTCCCACTTAGGTAAGGAAACAATGAAAGAATTCTTAATTCATAAATTTTCTGCATTTCTAAACACCTAACTTTTCATTGTTTTCTTAAATTGTATCTATTTTAACCTGTTTTTAAAATTACACCCATCTATCATTAATTTGTATTTTTAAATTTGAGAGCAGTAGTCACAAGAATATTTTTTCTCTTTGAAGTTAAATTAATATCACACTCAAGAAAAAAAGTATACTCTTGAAGCTATGTCTTTAAAATAAAATAAAAATTAATTGAATAGATATTAATGGATGTTATTTTAAAACACTAAATTTAAAACAGAAAAATATTATTTACTTTGCCATGTTTATGTGGATAGAAAGAAAAATTCATAGCTAGGAAAGCCAAAACTTTAATTACGGTACTTTTATTTTATTTTATTTTTCTTTATTTTTACTTTATTTTACTTTACTGTATTGGTTTTGCCATACATTGACATGAATCCGCCACGGGTGTACATGTTCCCAATCCTGAATCCCCTCCCACCTCCCACCCCATATCATCTCTCTGGATCATCCCCGTGCACCAGCCCCAAGCATCCTGTATCCTGTATCGAACATAAACTGGCGATTCATTTCTTACATGATAGTATACATGTTTCAGTGCCATTCTCCCAAATCATCCCACCCTCTCCCTCTCCTTCAGAGTCCAAAAGTCCGTTCTATACATCTGTATCTCTTTTGCTGTCTCGCATACAGGGTTATCATTACCATGTTAATTCCATATATATGCGTTAGTATACTGTATTGGTTAATTACGGTATTTTTAAATGGAGTATACAGGCATAGTTACTGCAGCAAAAACCATGAAATATTTGCTATTATTTCATAAAGAACAATAGAATTTTGATATATGTTTAGTCTTTAATATTGGATTTTTTAACTCATTTTATATAAATAGTAATAATCAATACTTATATAGGATATAAGATTCCTGGTTTACACATACTTTCCTTAAATAAATAGCATGATGGTGTTTTGGGGTACTTTAAAAGGCAGGAATGGAATCAAAGTAATAATGCTAATTCCATATAAAATCCCTTTTGACTTAAACTCTTCTACCAGAGACTTCTGCATGTGTGTGCTTAGTCACTTATTGTCTTAAATAAGTGAGAAGTTTTTTTTTTTTTCATATTACAGTCTAAGAATGGGATCAACAGGCATAGGCTTCATTTATCTTGGTCCTCTGCCCTCCTCAAAACAGAACTTTCACATGTTACTTGCAAATGGCTGCTCCAACGCCTGCCATCCACATTCCAACGACATAAAGGGGAAAAAGAAGGCTGGGAAATCCTCCCTTCAAGACTACCATACAGAGTTTGTGCCCTGTTTCATTACATATGTCAATGCCCAAATGTATTTCCATTTCACACTAAGATGCATGGGAGTCAAAAAAATATATCTTTCATGAAAACAAAACAGCTAAAACCCATAGAACTTAATACCAAGAGAATGAAGGAGAAATTGGTTATTAGGAGACAGGTAGCGCTTCCTTGCCTTAAACGGTAAAGAATCTGCCTGCAATGCAGGGCACCTGGGTTAGATCCCCGGGTCAGAAAGATCCCCTGGAGAAGGGCATGACAACCCACTCCAGTATTTTTGCCTGGAGAATTCCATGGACAGAGGAGCCTAGCGGGCTACAGTCCATGGGGTTACAAAAAGCGGGACACAATTGAAGCAGCTAAGCCTGCATACACAGCAGTCTCTGATACAAGAGTTTAAATCAAGAGGGATTTTATATGGAATTAGTATCATTTACTTTAATATTTGCCTTTCAAATTGCCCCAAAACATCATCATGCTAATATTTCAGGGAAATTATATGTAAACCATGAACCTTATATCCTATAAAATTATTATTACTATTTAAATAAAGTGAGTTTAAAAATCCAGTTTTGAAGACTAAACATATACTAGGGCTTCCTTGATAGCTCAGTTGGTAAAGAATCTGCCTGCAATGCGTGAGACCTGGATTCAATCCCTGGATTGGGAAGATCCCCTGGAGAAGGGAAAGGCTACCCACTGCAATATTCTGGCCTGGAGAATTCATGGACTGTATAGTCCATGGGGTCACAAAGAGTCAGATGCAACTGAGCGACTTTCACTTTACTTCACTTCAAACATATATCAAAACTCTATTGTTGTTTATGACATAATAGCCTATAATAGCAAACATCTCATGAGAACTGGTAATTTATCAAACATTGTTTTAAGCATAGTAGTGATCTGTCTATGGGGTCGCGAAGAGTCGGACATGACTTAGCGACTTCACTTTCACGTTTCACTTTCATGCATTGGAGAAGGAAATGGCAACCCACTCCAGTGTTCTTGCCTGGAGAATCCCAGGGGCAGCGGAGCCTGGTGGGCTGCTGTCTCTGGGGTCGCACGGAGTCGGACACGACTGAAGCGACTCAGAAGCAGCAGCAGCAGCGGTGATCTGTTTACTCATTTAATTTCACCACATCTTTTTAAGATAGGTTACTATTATTATCCTAGCTTTACAGATTTTAAAAAAATGAGAAAAATGCATTTTCTCTTTTGAATATAAATGCTAAGAATATGCAAAACTTGTATTTTCATGATGTATAAGGTGCTGTAGATGTGAATAAATAAATGGTTGAACTGCAAGACAAAACCCACATCAGTCAGTTCAGTTGCTCCGTCGTGTCCAACTCTGCAACCCCATGGACTGCAGCACGCCAGGCTTCCCTGTCCATCACCAACTCACAAAGCTTGCTAAAACTCATGTTCCTTGAGTCGGTGATGCCATTCAACCATCTCGTCCTCTGTTATCCCTTTCTCCTCCTACCTTCAATCTTTCCTAGCATCAGGGTCTTTTCTAATGCATTAGTTTTTTACATTAACTGGCTTCACATCAGCAAAACCCACATACAGGAATATAACAATTAAAATGATTGTGTCCCCTTGGAAGGAAGCATCTTCTCTGGTGGTATTTCCAGTGATCAAAAAATTCTTGGCTTTCCGTTTATGAAGCTGTCTAGAAAGTTGGTGGCATAATCTTCTAGATATGTATAATGAGAGACAGGCCTTAGAGAATGACGAGAATAATTTTGATTTTATGTTTGAGAACAATTTAGGAAAACTCTTTTAGAAGATTAAGCCAGTAGAAACAAATATCAGTCAAAAATGAAGTGCCATTATACACTGATGAGACTGCTTCTCTCATTTTGCAAATAAATTGATTATTTCTACATAATTCTAATATACTTGGGTTCAAGGTAAAACTAAATGTATGTATTTTTAAAGTAAAAAAAGAGTATCACATCTATGTAAGTGGTAGCAATACAAATATANTCAGTCAAAAATGAAGTGCCATTATACACTGATGAGACTGCTTCTCTCATTTTGCAAATAAATTGATTATTTCTACATAATTCTAATATACTTGGGTTCAAGGTAAAACTAAATGTATGTATTTTTAAAGTAAAAAAAGAGTATCACATCTATGTAAGTGGTAGCAATACAAATATATCTGGAGACAGAGACATTCTTTGGTGTTTGTATGTATAGTAAAAAGCTTGGTTTCATAGTTTTGTCCCCCAGTTTTAAAACGTGAGGTCAAGAAAAAACCAAACACTTAGCATGAATAAAGTGAAAGGCCAAATAGGGTTAAATGTTTAACATATTCTTTGTTAGTTGAGATCTAATTGTAAGTCAGTACTATCAATTGGTATAGCACTGAAAAGACAGTGTCAAGAATGAGGCTGAAAACTATGCAGCAGCTTGATCCCAAAGGGTTCTTGTGCTGTGTTTATGATTTTGCCCTTTACTTTTAAGGAAAGTGATATGCATTACTATCCGAATGGCTGAATTATTCTATAAGATTAAACCACTATATGACAGATTTGGAGCAGAGGCTTTGAAACTAGAGACCAGGAAACGAGTGTATGCAACAGAATCTGAAGTGAGACAGAGATATGAGGAAATAGTTTTGAAGGATATTAAGGAGTTAAAAATCAGCAAAACTTGGAAAACAACTACTGGGTAGGCCAAAAAGTTCATTCAGATTTTTCCATAGCATCCTATAGAAAAACCCAAATGAATTTTGTGGCCAACCCAGCGTATCCATTGGGAGCTGTAAAAAGGAAGAGTCGAGTGACCCCTAGATTTTTGCTTTACCATCACTATAGTAGCATAGTAGCTCACCTGAATCGAGTACTTAGGCTTCGTTGATCAGTTGTCCAAACTTTTGTTATCTGTTACTTCAGTGCACAAGTGATAACTATTGATACTGCTCTGCTGTCTTTGTAAATTAGGAAAGTGGAACTTAAAGACATTACTTTCTAGGTCATAAAGTCAGAGTGTCAGGGACTATTGAACCCATAGCAAAGAATTGTCCACTTTGCCTTGGAAGAGATTAGGGAGGCAGACTAGAGGGATCTCCTAAAAAGAAGACTTTAGAAATACTACTCTCAGGACTTTCCTGGTGGTCCAGTAGCTAAGACTCTGCATTCCCAATGCAGGATGCCAGAGTTCGATCCCTGGTCAGGAAACTAGAACCGACATACCACGACTAAGACCCAGCACAGTCAAATAAAGAAAATATTTTAAAAAGAGAAATGCTACTTTGTCAGTCATGTGAAAGGTATTACATTTTCAAAATTTTGAATATATGAATTTTTCATTTAAAAATCTGGAACCATGGAGGCATAGCGGAATACAGGTCATGTTTTCATTACCCTCTATATTATACATCTATAATCTCAGTTTTAGCCAGTGATTAAAAAGCATTATATATAGCTGCCTTAGTTCAGAAATTATTATATTCCACTTAAAAAGTAGCTAATACTCAAAAACAATTGAAGGTTTACTAATTAAATTTATTTTTACTTGGCTTCATAGTTTGTTTCTTTGATGTGACTGTTTTCAGATACAGACCAAATTTTATTTCCTAAAATAACAGAGGAGCCTGAGCAAGGTAAAAACCCAGAGGAATCAAGAGAGTGTATTGTGCCAGTGCTGAATGGCATGATTCCTGCGAGTCATGCTTGGCAGAAAGCCACCTCACATTCTTGGTACAAACTCTTGATAGTGTGCTCTGTTTTACAACATGCGGCGGTGTCTTTACAATATCAGCTCCTGAGTGGGCTGCTTTTGTTACAATCAAGTAAATTTGATCATAGTGCTGCTATTACTGGAATTTGAATCCAAACACATTGGTTGATTTAATTATTTCAGTAAGATCTTTTGTTTCCTCTGTACTCAAAACCAGCAGCAGACTGCTCAGGAACAATTGTTCTTCTGCATCATTTGGCACCAAGGACTTGACAAAACGGAAGTGTGTGATTCAGATAGAATAACTGCTTGGGAAATTTACTCCAGGATTTTCAGCAATTCCTGCAGTTGAAATCACAGGCCGTTCTCATCAAGCATAATGCTCTTTATGCCCATAGGTGTTTTGATTCTCAGTGGATTCTATTTTCTCACGGATGTCTCTAAGTCTTTAGCACGTTTCAAGAACATTATTACTAATAAAAAAAACATTGAGTTTGATTAAGGGTCCTTACATTTCATTTTTCCTGCTTGTTTCCCTCTCTTCGTGAATCTTCCTGTTAAGGGCAACTATAGTATAGCAACGAGATGTTGTGTAACATCTTGTTTGCTTCTACCATTTCTTGAGAGTGCTCAAACTCATAATTTTAAGAATCAAGTTTAAGTCAAAGAATTTCATTCCTACTGTAGGAAAAAGTTAATTCCTATTCAATATTCTTCAGTTGTTTTATTTAACTTGAAATGTAACTAAATGCCAGTAAATTGAATCTGTGCTGTTTGTTCTCTTTATATTTCAGTAATTCTTATTTCAAATATGTTTAACATGTACATTGTTCCAGTTATTCCCTATTAATATTAATATAAAAAGTTAAAAAAAAAAAAAACTGAGTCTTGGTATGCCATAGATCCTATACTTTCTTTTTCTTTTAGGTATTTCTCTGGTGACTCTTTCTTCAGAGGGCACACCACACATTCAAATTCTTATTTAAAGACTAATTTTGTTATAGAATATGTAATACAGATGAATTATAAAATTGCTTACTCATTCAGACATTCCTAGTCCAAATGGATTTTAACTTGTAGCCACCACCTACCCTCCCACCCTGCCCAGGAAAGATTGTTTTCGGAAGATCTTAATTAGTATATCAGTTGAAGGCATTGAGAGTCAGGTGTATATTCAGAAGGAAATAAAAACTGAAAAGGACCCCTGTCCATTTGGGATTTAGCAACAGGAAGCCATTAGTGACTAGCAAACATTGCATTATGAAGGTGCTGAGATTGAAGCTGGAAGGCGGTGATTTGTATGGGAGATAAGGTAGTAGAGAAGGTGGAAAGGGCAAGTAGAAGTGATTCGTGTGGTTTAATTTGTTTATTGATTTTTCAAAGATGGAAATATCTTGGATGTATTCATATGCTGCTAGAAAGGTCCTAGTTTTGAAAGAGTGAATAGTCAAAGGACCAAAGAGGCTAAGAAGTCATCAGAATGCAGCTTTATGACAGGGAAGAAAAGGAGAAGTTGGCAAAAAAACAGGCCATGCCTGTATGTTTGAATTCAAGACTCAGCGGTGCACTATGTGTTTTCTCTGTGAATCAGAGGCTGTATGCTCAGCTATAAGATAAATGGAGTAGTGGCAGTGGTATATTAGAGGTTAGAGGTGAATAGGTAATATTGGAAATAACCATTATGAGTAAAATTGAGGTGAACTGCCTAGGGTTATTATAGTTAATAATTGAAATAAATAATTATCTACTTTTAAAAACAAATAATTTAATTCTTTTAAAAAAAGAGGTAATTACCCTCTCCCCATCCCACATCTGTAACAAAGTATATATTGGAAAGAAAAATTAAGAAACTATCAACACTATCAGACTTGAATTGTTGAGCATTTGAGCTAGGGTAGTGACAGCAAGAATAGATCATAAAAGCCAATTTTTCAAAATGTTGGCGATTAGGAAGATCTAATATTCTAATGACAACCCACTTCACATTTCTTGCCTGGAAAATTCCATGGACAGAGGAGCCTGGCAGGCTCCAGTCCATGGGATCACAGAGAGCCAGACACGCTTAGAGACTAAACACCAACAACAAATGCTCTAGGAGACGATTCAGGCACCAGAAACAAAGAAATGCAATCACAGCACACCAGTAGACTCTGCTGGAAACAGTGTTTACCAACAATAGTACAAGCTACTTAATGTCTTAACTTTTAGATACAGCCTATGGATAAAGTATAGAAAATAAGTATGGTAAAAATAAAAATACAGCTGCCTGACTTTCTCCAACTGATCCTTTTCTCTTTCTGTCCCTTATAATTAAAAATTCTCCTTTTTATCCCCTTCATAAGGCTCTGCTCTGAACCTCTGCTTCTTAGTTTCTTCCACTACAGCAAGCTACCCAAGAGAAAGTATAAAACCAGAAATCAAAGACAGGACAATTTTAAAATACTTCCAAAATACATAAAATTAAAAGCCATAATTTTGATGTTATAATATGATATATGCCATAAGAATACAGCACGAGAAAAATAGAACTTTACATCCATAGAAAAGCTTGATGAAAGGGTTGGGTTTTACCATGTTAGTTACATGGAGGAATTTGGACCACCCAAAAGTGATATACAGACTTGTAGGCAGATTGGAGGTGTGGGGAACCAAAGGGACCAAGAGGGGATGCATTAATTTCACTGCGCTTGAGGATCTCCTCTGTGAAAGATTAGAAATGATAGTAGATATTTAAATTAAAGTTAGTCGTCAGAAGGCTACAAATGGCTGATTGGAAAACCTTATCATTGATGACATTTTAATGACAGATTAAAAGTCCCTGCTGGCAAAAATATATTTTTGAAATTAAAAAATAATAAAACACCTCAATCATTTTTGGAAAGATCTTTCACATGGAAAATTATGACTTGAGAATTAAGGACATCAGATATTTTGAATAAATATAACCTAAGACTTACATAGGAATAAGAGACTAAAATTTACTTTTATATTTATCTTAGCACATTGGAAGATATCCTTCAAAATTTAACACTCAGCTATTTTGCTAATTATAAACATAAACCAGCATCCTAATTTTTGAAGGCACTTGTGAGACCCAAGTGACCCTTTTCTGCAATTGACAAAATTTTAGTCTTTCTTGATGCTTATGACTGCTGCTTCTCCTAGTTAATCCAATTTACTTAGGACTTTTAACCAAATAATTTTGTTCACTGAAGCAAAAAAAGAAGAAGAGAAAGTAGTTAAGAGTTGTCTCCCAAAGATTATTAAATTAATGCACTTGGAAATATTAAATCATATACTTAGTTCCCTATAATGCAGTAAATCAAGGACTGTTTATAGAAAGAATGTTAAACATGTTTCACTTTAACACAGTGAGTATATATTTTATTATAGTAAATATAAATATATCTCTTGTGGCTATTTGAGTATCTTCATTATAATAACATTATTAAAAAGAAATAAATTATATACTGCTGTTTAGACTATCCTTGTTAATATTAAAATACTTTATGAAATTGAAAGGTTGCAGTGACTTTGGGGTTCACTGTGATCAATGTCTAAAGAGATATTTTTACTAACAGATTTTTTTTTCTTGAAAGTGAAATTAGTTGGCATCACTGATAGTCAGTCTAATCTCTTTTATAAGCATCAGCTTCTTACAAGTTTTATCATTTGCTGCTTGCCAAAACTCAGTTTTGAAAGGATGCATGGCATAAGGAATTCGAGGTTAAAGAATCACTCCATATTTAGCCAAGGCTCTGTGCATTAGTAAACCATACTAATTTCATGACTATATAAAATAAGCCATCTGTAGACATGAACCTCAGCCCTCTCCTAATTTGGAGAAGTATTNAAAGTGAAATTAGTTGGCATCACTGATAGTCAGTCTAATCTCTTTTATAAGCATCAGCTTCTTACAAGTTTTATCATTTGCTGCTTGCCAAAACTCAGTTTTGAAAGGATGCATGGCATAAGGAATTCGAGGTTAAAGAATCACTCCATATTTAGCCAAGGCTCTGTGCATTAGTAAACCATACTAATTTCATGACTATATAAAATAAGCCATCTGTAGACATGAACCTCAGCCCTCTCCTAATTTGGAGAAGTATTTGTAGTCATTCATGCCAATGGAAGCATTGGCCTTTCCACATAAAAAGGTTTAAAAAAAAAGTCACCATGGCTACTAGAAAGAATTCTGATCTCTTGCACTAAATTTTAAGTATATCAGAGTCAAATCTCACCTACTGATTGTTCCAAATATACCCTCAAATGACTTCTCATATTGTTTATTGTTCTTATCACAAGACGCAGGATATTTTGCATTCACATCAATTACAAAACCGTCAGAGGGTATTGATGTTTCACATGGTTCTGAATGGCCCTTAATCTTTTTCTGCATTTGAAGAACCCTGACTGAACCTTTACAAGATAGATATAACTATATGTAAATACTGTATTTTTGTAACTGAGTTAAGCTTTGTCTTTTTTTTCTACACTGCCATCAAGATCTCTCTTCATTTTCTTCTTATTTTCTACTTCTTCCTCTTCCTCCTTTTCAGTTTTTTTCTCCCTCTTTCTCCTTTTCCAACCCCCATCCCTTGCAAACCAAGTCTTTTGCGCATGTAAGCACATAGAGATGTACAGAATTTCTGTGTGTTAACAACACTGATTTTTTTTCCCCTCTATCATTTTAGTAGAAGTGAACTTTAATACAAAATGCTACAGAAACCTATTTCAATTTTTTTAACCAATAAACCAGTCTTGCATCGTAAATCATAATTCTTGTCTATATAATAAAGACCTTCTGTAAAACATCATTAGTTGTAAAATTTCTTTGAAATTAATCTGCAATATCAAATTAAAGGAATCCCATACAGCTGGAGTTATATCAAGAAAGAATTTTTGTATCCGTTATTATTTCCTTTAAGATATTAAGGTAATAATAACATCGCTAACGGCTATCATTTAGTGTATGTGTATGCTTATTCTGTATCAAGACCTATTCTAAATATACTACACCATCAATGCATTTAATCTGCAAAACAACTCCGTGAACAAGGGTTCATTTTATAGTTGAGGAAACTAAAGCACAATGCGTGCTAAGTTGCTCAGTCACGTCTGACTCTTTGCGACCCTATGGACTGTAGCCTGCCAGACTCCTCTGTCCAAAGAATTCTCCAGGCAAGAATACCGGAGTGGGTTGCCAAGCCCTTCTCCAGGGGATCTTTCCAGCCCAGGGATTGAACCCGAGTCTCTCAAGTCTCTTGCATTCTCAAACGGGTTCTTTATCACTAGCGCCACCTGGGAAGCCCCAAAACACAGTAAAGTTATAAAATTAGAAAGTGGTTGAGCAGGAGCTTTTTGCTTGTCTTAGTTTGTTTATATTTGTTTGGTTGGTTGATTTGTGGTTTTGTATTTTTCTCTGATATACAGTTAGTATAATTACCTATGAGACTGAAGAGATTTAAAACATTGTTAAAAGTATAGAACAATATTAGAATAATACAAAGTGTAAGTATGTTGCAAAAATGATCCATAATCTTATTCATCTATTAGCATTTTACCCAATTTTCCTGTCTTCTTACAATATCTTCATTTGTATTTCCAAGAATAAGAATATTCTCTATGTAACCACAGATAGTTCTCAACCTTGGTAAACTTAGCATGAATACAACCACTTTTATATAATTTGTACTTCAGTATTTTCCACTGACCCATTAATGTCTTCTATAGTTTTTGTTTGTTTGTTTGTTTGTTTTTACCAATACTGCAGGGTCCAGTCCTGGATCAGGTATTGCATTTAGTTTTTGTGTCTCTTCAGCCTCTTTGAATGTCTTTGTCTTTTATGGCACTGATATTTTGGAGGAATATAGTGAGACTGAGGTCTTTTGCACAAACAAGTGATTAACTGAGAGGCTAGTGTTGATTGGGGATATAGAAATAACCTTGTACAGTCAAATAGTCAATCACGATAATGGTCGCTAAGCTAAATTGCTGGTAGTTGAGATACAAGTAAATGAATTTCCCTGTAATTTGGGAAATTAAATTGACAAGGTTGAACAATCAATTAAACTTGGGAGGTGACCTGGAGGTCAGGATCAGGATGACTCCTCAAGCCCTGGTTTGCATCTCTGACTCAACAGTGTCATTCACTGAGCCAGCCAAAGATAAAGACTGAGCTATGAGTTGTTTTTCAGTCACTCAGTTGTTTCTGACTCTGTGACTCCATGAATTGCAGCACACTAGGCTTCCCTGGAGAAGGCAATGGCACCCCGCTCCAGTACTCTTGCCTGGAAAATCCCATGGACAGAGAAGCCTGGTGGGCTGCAGTCCATGGGGTCGCTGAGGGTCGGACACGACTGAGCGACTTCACTTTCACTTTTCACTTTCATGCACTGGAGAAGGAAATGGCAACCCACTCCAGTGTTCTTGCCTGGAGAATCCCAGGGACGGGGGAGCCTG
>SJYA01000065.1:869028-881129 GCA_006410615.1 Neotragus moschatus | reverse complement strand
TTATTCTGGGAATCGTTGCCTATAGGTGAGAGTAGAAAAGCTGATTGAAGAAATTGCCTGGGAAGACTTTAGAGAGAGAGAAGAAAGGTGAGCCCATGACACAACCTTGAGTAATTCCCACATTAAGGGATCTAGTGCACGATGATTTAACTGCCAGGGAGCTTGGAGGAGAATAGCAGCCAGAGTAGTAACAAAACGTGAGAGAGGATGTTACAAGGACTAGGAAGGAACACTGGAAGGATTAACGAATGTTCAGAACTGCCACAGTTGCTGAGAGGACAAAGAAATCAAGTGTTAAAAAATGACCTTTGGCTTTGGAACCACTGTGGTTCTGGTGACTTTATCCAGAATGTTTACTGTGGAGTGATGGGGTTACAAACCGACTGGACTAAGTGGTCATGAGAAGATATTAGTGAGGAAAATGAGTCAACAGACAAGGGTTTTTAATAGTGACCATGAGGAAACAGGATGAGGGGTAGCTGGAAGGAT
This sequence comes from Neotragus moschatus, assembly GCA_006410615.1. Classification (NCBI taxonomy): domain Eukaryota; kingdom Metazoa; phylum Chordata; class Mammalia; order Artiodactyla; family Bovidae; genus Neotragus; species Neotragus moschatus. Next base: position 880,640 of record SJYA01000065.1, on the reverse strand, counting down.
TTGAAAGTTTGAGAGAGGTTTGAAGACTGCTTTTCTATTAAAAAAAAAAATCATTAATGGCACGAGTGTAACTGGCTTGGGAAAGAATCGCGTTGAAAAGATATGTTTGAATGTGTAGAAGCATGAAAAGTTAATTGAAAGAAGTTCTTTGTAAAGGTGTGGAAGAATCATGATTTAGATGAGAGGATGTGGTACTGGCCTTAGATGTAAAAATAGCCCTTCATTATAACAGGAATGAGAAAAACAAAGAGAGACACAAATGGAGGAAGAGTTGTTTGGAAAAATAATGTCTAGAGTCACTAGGAACTATTTGCTTTTCATTAGGAGGTAGGAATTGGGGTCATCTATAGAGAGTAAAGAGGAACTAAAAAGCCTCTTGATGAAAGTGAAAGAGGAGAATGAAAAAGTTGGCTTAAAGCTCAACGTTCAGAAAACGAAGATCATGACATCTGGTCCCATCACTTCATGGCAAATAGATGGGGAAACAGTGGAAACAATGTCAGGCTTTATTTTGGGGGGCTCCAAAATCATTGCAGATGGTGATTGCAGCCATGAAATTAAAAGACGTTTACTCTTTGGAAGAAAAGTTGTGACCAACCTAGATAGCATATTCAAAAGCAGAGACATTACTTTGCCAACAAAGGTCCACCTAGTCAAGCCTATGGTTTTTCCAGTGGTCATGTATGGATGTGAGAGTTGGACTGTGAAGAAAGTTGAGTGCCGAAGAATTGATGCTTTTGAACTGTGATTTTGGAGAAGACTCTTGAGAGTCCCTTGGACTGCAAGGAGATCCAACCAGTCCATCCTAAAGGAGATCAGTCCTGGGTGTTCTTTGGAAGGAATGATGCTAAAGCTGAAACTACAAAACTTGGGCCACCTCATGCGAAGAGTTGACTCATTGGAAAAGACTCTGATGCTGGGTGGGATTGGGGGCAAGAGGAGAAGGGGACGACAGAGGATGAGATGGCTGGATGGCATCACTGACTTGATAGACATGAGTTTAAGTGCACTCTGGGAGTTGGTGATGGACAGGGAGGCCTGGNCTTTGGAAGGAATGATGCTAAAGCTGAAACTACAAAACTTGGGCCACCTCATGCGAAGAGTTGACTCATTGGAAAAGACTCTGATGCTGGGTGGGATTGGGGGCAAGAGGAGAAGGGGACGACAGAGGATGAGATGGCTGGATGGCATCACTGACTTGATAGACATGAGTTTGGGTAAACTCTGGGATTTGATGATGGACAGAGAGGCCTGGCGTCCTGCAATTCATGGGGTCACAAAGAGTCGGACATGACTGAGCTACTGAACTGAACTGAGCTGATAGAGAGTAAGGACCCAAATGAAAGTAGAAGTTTCCAGGAGCTCAAAGAAGAACTTACATGTTATTCAGAGTAACGGGAGAAGGGGAGAGAATGTCTCCATCCAATAGCCAGTGCTCAGGTCCTCTTAAGGTTGGAGATCATATATTTATTTTGAGACATTGTTGTGGGACATTTCTCAGCATGAGATGGCTATTCCTGAGGAGGCTGGAGAAAATAGGCAGTTTATGTACAAGTAAGTTTTTGCAAGGCAAGTTTAACAAAGAGCCCAAAGAATCTGGATGCTCTAATACATCTATTAAAATAAAGGATCAAGAAATTTATACTAAATTTTAAAATAAATGAATGAAGGGTAGGGACCATAGTCTGGTGAGGTAAACCAGGCTGTGTACTGTAGGTTTTGATGAGGTTAGTAGACCAACTGTCTGACAAGCAGACTCTAAGAGGAAATTTTCCTTGAATTTGTTCTTTTAGATGTGCAGAAATCTCAGATGATGCTGAATACCTCCATGTGACAGTGAGAAATGCGTGAATGTGTGCTAAGCTAACTTGCTTCAGATCTGTCTGACTCTTTGCAACCCCATGGACTGTAGCCTACCAGTCTCCTCTGTCCATGGGATTCTCCAGGCAAAAATAGTAGAGTGGTTTGCCCTGCCATCCTCCAAGAGATCTTCCCAAGCCAGGGATCGAACCTGTGTCTCTTATGTCTACCTGCATTGATAGAAAGGTTCTTGACAACTAGCACCACCTGGGAAGCCAGGGGCTAAGATGAGAGAAGAAATGATCCCTCAGTGGGGAGATTAAGGACCTGAGAGATCAAGGTACATGGTTGATGAAAGCAACCTGAATGTTGAGGGGTCTGAGTGCTTCCACAAGTCTGGGAGTCATTGGCAGAGGCTTTAATTCTATAATGGAGAAGGCAATGGCATCCCACTCCGGTAAAAGTAGGCAACAAAGAGGCTGGGGATGGAAGCCAATAAAAGGCAGCAACCATGATCTGTTAGTAGCAGGAGGAATATTCTTGATTTGTTTTGGTTTGCTTTTAACAAGAGGGCAGGGAAGTAATGGTTTTGGGAAGACAGTAAATAAGAGTGTGGAAGAACCAGCGCATGACATATGTAAAATACTAGAAAAAAAACAGACAGCACTTGAGAATGCTGCTGGCTTAGTAGTGTCTCTAGAGGTGAGCCAAGTTTCAATTAAGGAGAGAAGGTGGAGAGGACACTCCAAGAAGTCAGCGGTAATTTGGGATTTACAAAATCAGGAGTATTGGTGTAAATACACAACAAAACTGTATGAAGGTGGGGAGAAGCATGGGACTGATGTGAAGGAGAGCTTCTCAGCAATAAAGAAAATCTTAAGCCCAGCAGTTGGCAACTTCCTTATAATAAACTCTGTTGTATGTTTTATGTGTCTTGCTGTGTGTATGTGTATGGTTATATGCGCACAGTTGGAGAAAACTTTGTCCAGTTTTATTGTGACATAATTGACATAGAGCACTGTACCAGTTTAAGGTGTAGAGCACAATGATTTGACTGCAAGGACTGTTGTTATGACCGCCTCCAAATTTCAAACTTTGCTTCTATTTCCACGTTCAAATTGACCTGAAAAAAATGCCATAAAAGACAGTTTTGCATGTGTTGTTCTTTCTATCTGGAATGTTCTTTTCTAAGATGTATACATGGCTCCCTTCCTCACCAACTTTAGACCCTTGCTCAAATGATTTGCAGAAAGCTCTTCTTCCCGTTCAAGCCTTTTGTGTCCTCCTTCCCAGTTTTATTTTCTCCTTAGTACTTTCTGTCCTTTGTTAGGCCCTTGATTTACTCGCTTATTGTTTCCTCGCTTCTCACACTAAGATGCAGAGTCCTAGAGGGCAGGTTTGCATCTGTCTTTTTTGTTCCCTTCTCCTTCGCTAGCAGCTAGAACTGTGCCTGAAATACAGTGAGGCTGAAGAAACCATTGCTGAACAGATGAGTTAGTACATGTATGAATTAATAATAGGCATAGAAATGCAATGGGGTCTGAGGACAATTCCAAAAGAGAAGTTACACAAATGTTTGGATCAATGAATACATTGTTGGACTAAATGTGGGGCCCTCCAGGGCTACATGGTACAACACACATGTGGATGAATAAATGGTGCTATGAGCTTTGTGAAGTGGGCTTTTTATTTCAAAGTCACCTCCGGATTGCAGGATGATTTCAATGTCATCTGAGAACTTAATTCCCTATCAAGTAGCCCACAGAATAGTCACCTTTTAGTTTCATTTTCAAAAGCAAATAAAGCCAAGTGCTGTTACTCTGCATGAGACGGACTTTGCAGCTGAGTGCCTCTGGGCATGTCAAGGCCTGGGTTTAGATTAACTGCCAGTTTCTGCAACTGCGAAAACCAAGTTCCATGAACTTTGAAAGCATGAGAATGGCTGAAGAAAGTAAGGCTTTGTTTCACTCCTATAAACTCCTCAGCATTGCTCTCAGAAAGTAGCTAAGAGTCCACTTGATTGAATGTAAGACATATTTTCGTGTTTTCAAAACTTTTTTTTGGTTAACAAGATGGCCATGGCATTTTTTTTTCTGTCTCCTGAATAAACATTTCAGAACTGATGAACACAGTGACTAATCTAGGCTTTGTTTTATTGATTTCTCATCTGGATTTTATTTTTATCTTTTGCTTTGCTTGTTTTCTTTTAAAAATGACCTTAGTAAAACTCTCTTTAAACATATAACGTATATATAAGATACATGTATATGGGTTTCCCTGGTGGCTTGGTGGTCAAGAATCCACCTGCCAATGCCAGAGACAAAGATTCAATTCGTAGGTTGGGATGATCCCCTGGAGAAGGAAATGGCAACCCACTCCAGTATTCTTGCCTGGGAAATCCCACAAGCAGGGGAGACTGGTGGGCTACAATCCAGGGGGTTGCAAAAGAGATGGACACTACTTAGCAACTAAGCAACAGCAACAATAAAGATACATATGTAAGAAACATTTTAGTTCTAGAATAAAACAAGATCACTTTTGGAACACTTTTAATTAAACACCTGTATTCTATGTAATAAATGTATTAACCTTGTATTTCAGATTGTGTGTTTTAGAGCATACGCATGCACATGCCTATATATGTAGGTATATATATGTATGTATGTATGTACGTATGTGTGTATATATAGACATATATATGTATATATGTGTAGACATGTATGTGTGTGTGTATAGACATACATATGTGTATATATATATATTCTTTCTTCAGTTTTCCCAGAACTGATTTTTCTAGCACAAATATATTGGCTATATGAACAGAGTTACAGTCTTTAAAATGTTACTTTAACTAGACAAGCGCTATATTTTCCCTCTTCTACAGTCTTCTGTGTAAGACTAACTGACATGAAATGAGAGGAGAATGAAGCAATGTCAAGAGAGAGTAATGCTTGACTACTCGTCTGATGCCCTCAGCACAGACCTGCAAGAAGATCCATCACTAATTTCAAATTTCCTTTTGAACTGGATGGTACTGGATTGTTAACATGTTGTGTAATGACCTCGGAATCAATAGGATGTCTGTCCAGTCCTGGGAAGATAAATATGGATGAGCCCTATGCTATCAGTCATTTTGCCCACTGCTGTTAATGCATAGTTAGACTCACTGAAGTCTTTTGGGAGAGGGAACTGGTCCCGGAATAATCCTATTGCTGACTTTGGGTCTCATGTGTCAGGAGATAAATCAGATTCTTTATATTTGCGTATGGAGATGGATGGAGCATATAGCTGGACCGTTTCTTTCTGGCTTTTACTGGAATAAGATAGATATTGTTCATCAATAGTAATTACAGGGTTAAAGGAACAATTTTTTTTAAAGAGGAGGAAAACCTAGATTTTTCAGATACAATTCAGCTATTTCAGAAATACATTTTTCCACGGTTCTGATAAATGTCTTCTGAATTCTCTGGTATTCACTGCTCCTTTTGTGTCTCTTGCTTCTGGGTTTCTAAGTGTGTGCTCTCCAAGGGAATTGGATTTTAAGTTTAAAGAAACTTGGCTTTTGAACAAAATTGAGCAGGAAGGTGAGAAGGTAGATATGACACAGATATTTTTGCTTCCAAATTTCTTTGTCCCTCTTTCCTTCAGTACACACAGGAGAATTTAGGCTCAGTTTATACCATTTGTATAAAATGTCTCTGCATGGTTTCATTACTAATTCCTATAATGGTCTGTTGATAGATAATAACTGTGACACACTGGGGACCGGAAGGAAAATCAAGAAAACAGCACCAGCTTCCAAGGCTTAAAAAATCCTATCCAATCTAAAAACATTTCTCATGTTTTTCTAAATAAGTGATTTAGCTGAAATATTTTAAATTACTCACCAGATATTTGCAGTATTTCTGTATAACATATTATAATAACACCATTAAAATATGGAATATAATTGTATTGTGTTTAACAATGTAAATCTTAGTGCTCAACAGAGCTTTGCTGCTGCTAAGTCCCTTCAGTCGTGTCTGACTCTGTGTGACCCCATAGACAGCAGCCCACCAGACTCCCCCATCCCTGGGATTCTCCAGGCAAGAACACTGAAGTGGGTTGCCATTTCCTTCTCCAATGCATGAAAATGAAGTCACTCAGTCGTGTCTGACCCTTAGCAACCCTATGGACTTCAGGCTACCAGGCTCCTGCGTCCATGGGATTCTCCAGGCAAGAGTACTGGAGTGGGTTGCCATTTCCAGAAAAATATAAAAATTATATTGGTGATAAACAAATGTAAAAAGATTCTTATGGTCTTTTTCTTTAAGATCTCTTAAAATCCACAAATGCAATTAATTTAAAAGACAAAAATGATAGAAAGGAAAAAATTAAAACCCATAGTAAATCATGTGGGAAGATCCCCTGGAGGAGAGCATGGTGATGCACTCCAATATTCTTGCCTGGAGAATCCCCATTGACAGAGGAGCCTGTTGGGCTACAAGGGTCACAAAGATTCAGACATGACTAAAGCCACTTAGCACAGCCCATAAATTATATCTGACCCTAAGTTTGTATGAAATGCATTTTATATGTTAGACTTCTTTACATATATTAGACTTCTTCTTTATATATTAGACTTCTTCAACATTTTATTTTCTGTGTACTGTAATATCCTTTGCCCAAAGAAGGAAAAATACTCTTGAATTTTTAACCTAATGAAGAATAATAATATTTACTCTTTATGGGGAGTCTACTCTGACCAAAAATGTGTTAGTATATACATGAATTAATAGTAGTTGCTATTCTTATACTAATCATATGAGATAATTTCATGATATTATTCTACAAATGAAAAAGCTGAGACTGCAGGGAGTTAGTAAATTGGCCACATTCATATATTTCATTATAGAAGCTGTATTATTTTAATTTAGATCACACATGCAGTGTTTCTCTGGTTTTACCTGGAAAAAAACAGGTGAAAAGCAATATTAACAATTGGAAAATCAGATGATTATGATAAGAAAAAGGAGATCCAGGGGAAATATCACAGACAAAGGATGAATACAATGGAGAAAAATGACCTAAGAGGAAGGCAAGACATAATATACTCAATGTAAACTCCAGCTTTCCATTAAAGAACTACTTCCCACGCTATTGAGTGCCCCAGAATATTTCTCAGCTTCCATTTTATAAACAAGATGTTTTTAACAGAACTGAAACTGATGTATAAAATCTATATATTTGAATACTATTAGTGTACAAACTTTAGAACATTTTCTAACTGTTGTTGAATCTCAGAGAGATATCACCCCAATTCCACAAAAATAATTGAATTAACCTAATCGGAATAATCATAAGATCTATTAATGTCTGGGTGATCCCTGGTGGCTCAGATAGTAAAGAATCTGCCTGTAATGCAGGAGACTTGGGTTTGATCCCTGGGTTGGGAAGAGGCCCTGGACTGGAGAAGAGAATGGCTACCTACTCCAGTATTCTTGCCTGGAGAATTCCATGGACAGAAGGGGCTGGCTGGCTACAGTCCATAGGGTAATGAGTCCTTGTATGTTTTCACTCCAGCTTGGAAAATATTGCTTCAAAAATTATTAGCAAAAGTTTATTTTTTCTTTCCTCCACTCGAACTTTGAGTTAGATGTAAATTTTTGCATTCAATGCAAAATGGTATGGTGTGAATTTTTTGTTATTATTTGGAAATGAAAAAGCCATTTTTGAGTTTAATTATATAGCTTTTAAAAATTAGATGAATTCATTTAGACACTAAACTTTCAAATAGTAACCAGAAAACTATGGGAATTTAGAAAAAATAACTGACTAATTTAGAAGAGTTAAGCAAGCTATGTATGTTAAGCAGATGCATTAAGTGTGACAGTATGTCCCCTTAGGATGGACTCATTCTGAGTTAAAACTTGAAAATAGAACTGAGTCTGCTTTTCATCAATGTCAATGTGTCATATAATTTTCCATAAAAGTGTATTTTCTTCAATTACTGACCCAAATTCCCTCTTTTTTCTCATCCCAAGAGTACTTGCATTCTGAGAATGATTTAAAATGATGATGTAAATAATGTACTTGGAGATGTATATTATTTTCTTTTTCTTTTTTTCCTGATTATCTCTTCCTTCTCTAGAGGATATTACTATTTGTTCTCCCTGGAAGGAAAAAGCATGCCTTCTTTTCCATAATGGTGTGTTTGACTGTGTGTTGGGAACGGGAGAAGCTGGCCAAATTTTCTCATTTCAGGGTGTTAGTCTGAAGTTGAGGTTCTCGATTTGGGGTGATTTTACCCTATAATCTTTTGCACAAGATTACAGTTATTAACTTCCCTGGTAGTTCAGATGGTAAAGAATCCACCTGTAATGCAAAAGACCTGAGTTCAATCCCTGGGTTGGGAAGATCCCCTGGCAATCCACTCCAGTACCCTCATCTCCCTGGGGAACATTTGGTAATGTCTGGAGGTATTTTTTGGTTGTCATGATTGTGGTGAGGGGTTGCTACTGGCATCTAGGGGGAAGGGACCTGAAATAATACTAAACCCCCTGCACTTTATACACCATGCCCCTACAAAAACAACAAAAATATCCAATGAAAAATGTCAGTAGTTTGATAATAAGAAATTAAGTCCAGACTTCCAGCTATAAAATAAATAATAAAGAGAATGTAGTGTACACAGAGAGAATATAGCCAGTGATATTATAACAGCTTTGTGTGCTGACAGGTGGTAACTGGACTTACTGTGGGATCGTTTCATAATGTATAAATGTATCAAATGACATGTATACCTGGCACTGATATAATATTGTACATCGATTATAGCTCAACATTTTAATAGATAAATAAAAAGAATTCTAGAGCTACAACAAAGAAATTCTGAGGAAGCCATTTGAAAATATTTGCCAATTATCTAGTTTATCTGAAAAAAAAAGGTCATACAATGAGGGAAGAGAAAATCTACCTTTTGTCATTATTTACTTAATAAAAGATTCATTCTATCTTTCCTCTAAAATATGTTTTCTTTCATAGCAGAAAAACATATTCCCCTTTCCCTCCTCTTACCACACACTCACATGAAATTGAAATCTTTTACCTGTATGCTAGCTGAATAAATGAATATATTTGTTTCATCCATTCTGTTCTTTCTACATTCTTCTTCCCCATACCGTAGGTAGGACTAGCTTTTAAATTGCTAAATACTTTTACAGTTTAAAAATATGGCTTACATTTGTACCTCATAAAGAAGTGGGGAAGGAAATGTTTTATATTATGACTTTAGGTGGTCAAAAATATTTATCACTGCAGTAAGGAAATAACTGATGTTAATGCTGTCCTTTGGATGCTTTTATGGACTCATATAAAAAATTATTCATGTCAAGATTAAAACTAGTGTTTGGTAGCAATGTGGAAAGTGGCCATCAGCCCGGTTAATGTGCAATTCTGGTCATTCCCATAAGAATCAGCAAGGACATATCATCATGCGATTACTAGAAAAATGAACAGCACTGTTCACAAGAGCTTGGCAATTAATTAAATGATATGCTTGTTCATCTTGCAGGTCAAGCAGATAATTGTTCTGAGAATTGCTTTGAAATCATGCATGGTTCAACTTAGCTCTTTTGAATCCCAGGAGAGATTTGCAGGTCACACTGCCTATCACACTTCTTGTGGATGAGAGACTAATACTAGCTAATCCTGTTAGCATACACAATGGGATAAGAGATAGCTAAAGATTCACATTACTTGGTACAAGTTAACATGCCCATTAAAGAGACCTTACATGCTTTCATCTCCTTTTTTGGTAGGCCAGTATAATATAATAATCATCATATTAGATTTCACTTGGCATATATTTTATGAATGTTTATGATGCTATCATCTTCATTTGAACTTTATGTAACTTTTGATCTTTTTGTAACTTTGTATACCAATTATCATTGCATAGATTAAAAATTAGCACTTTCTTCCCCCCAAATAGCAAGCAATTAAAAATATGTAAATATTGTTTGTTCCTTAATGCCAAAACCCTAGGCATCTTTAAGGCTAATAATTAAGTCAACATTGAACTTTTTTCAATTAACTTAAGGGAAAAACAATACCAAATTAGTCAAAAGCTCTTTCCTAGTTTAGATGAATACATTTTGTTGATCATATAGTATGTATTGTATCTTACTACTTTGGAGCATGATTTTTATTTATTAAGTGCTTTCAATTTTGATTTATTAAATGGTTTCAAAGCAACAATAAACAAACACAAAAAACAAGCTTGTCTTGCTTATTTTTGTATAATTATGAACCCTGAATGAACTTTTTAGCCAATCCAACAGTAGAAACTCTTAATCTTTACTAAATTCAGTTTTAAAAATTAGTTAATGATCAGAAAGTTGAAAATTACAAAGGAAACTATAGAAAGTCTTTTGCTCTAGCAATTTTTGTTCTCAAGTTAGAAACAATGGTCCAGAGAGGCTAAGCAATTTGCACAAGATTATAGTTATTAACTTCCCTGGTAGTTCAGATGGTAAAGAATTCACCTGTAATGCAAAAGACCTGAGTTCGATCCCTGGGTTGGGAAGATCCCCTGGAGGAGAGCATGGCAATCCACTCCAGTACTCTTACCTGGAGAATCCCTGTGGACAGAGGAGCCTGGTGGTCTACAGTCCACAGAGTCGCAAAGAGTCAAATACAACTGAGCAACTAAGGATAGCACACAATTATTCAACGGTAGCATGTGGAATGCCCCTCAGTTCTTTTAACCTCTAAAGCTTTTTTTACTGAGTCAAAACTCTACCTTGATACAAGTTACTTAATAATTATTTCTGATAAACATCATAAAAATCAATCATTAAACCCAGCAACAAACCAACTGAAAGAAGTGTAATTGTACCACTGGATTATAGACTAAGGAAAAGTTAATGGCCAATGGAGAAACAATCAGCCTTGCTTCTGTCAAAGAATGTTCTCAGAAAACTTGATGAATAAATGCAGTTTATATATTATAGGTTGAGTTAATCTTAATTTGGAAAGCTTAGACATTATTCTATAGAAAATATCATTTGGAATTAGATACATTTTCACCTATTGTTAGTGTTGTTCAGTTGCTCAGTCATGTCCGACTCTTTGGGACCCCATGGATCGCAGCTCAGCAGGTTTCCCTGTCCATCACCATCTCCTGGAGCTCACTCACTCATGTCCACTGAGTCAGTGATGCCATCCAACCATCTCATCCTGTGTTGTCCCCTTCTCCTCCTGTCTTCAATCTTTACCAGCATCANCGACTCTTTGGGACCCCATGGATCGCAGCTCAGCAGGTTTCCCTGTCCATCACCATCTCCTGGAGCTCACTCACTCATGTCCACTGAGTCAGTGATGCCATCCAACCATCTCATCCTGTGTTGTCCCCTTCTCCTCCTGTCTTCAATCTTTACCAGCATCATGGTCTTATCCACTGAGTTGGCTCTTTGCATCAGGTGACCAAAGTATTAGAGTATTCATATCAGCTTCAGCAGCAAGCCTTCCAATGAATATTCAGGACTGGTTTCCTTTAGGATTGATTGGCTTGATCTCTGAGAGACTCAAAAGAGTCTTCTCCAACACCATAGTTCAAAAGCATTAATTCTTCAGGGCTCAGCCTTCTTTATGGTCCAACTCTCACATTCATACACAACTCCTTGAAAAATCATAGCTTTGACTAGACGGACCTTTGTTGGCAAAGTCAGTTCAGTTCAGTTCAGTCACTCAGTAGTGTCTGACTCTTTGTGACCCCATGAATCGCAGCATGCCAGGCCTCCCTGTCCATCACCAACTCCCGGAGTTCACTC
>SJYA01000065.1:123386-160182 GCA_006410615.1 Neotragus moschatus | reverse complement strand
TGTGCAGAAGCTTTTAATTTTAATTAGATCCCATTTATTTATTTTTGCTTTTATTTCCAGTATTCTGGGAGGTGGATCATAGAGGACCCTACTGTGATTTATGTCAGAGAGTGTTTTGCCTATGTTCTCCTCTAGGAGTTTTATAGTTTCTTGTCTTACGTTTAGATCTTTAATCCATTTTGAGTTTATTTTTGTGTATGGTGTTAGAAAGTGGTCTAGTTTCGTTCTTTCACAAGTGATTGACCAGTTTTCCCAGCACCACTTGTTAAAGAGATTATCTTTAATCCACTGTATATTCTTGCCTCCTTTGTCAAAGATAAGGTGCCCATGGGTGTGTGGATTTATCTCTGGGCTTTCTATCTTGTTCCATTGATCTATAGTTCTGTCTTTGGGCCAGTACCATACCATACAGTACTGATGACTGTAGCTTTGTACTATAGTCTGAAGTCAGGCAGGTCGATTCCTCCAGTTCCATTCTTCTTTATCAAGATTGCTTTGGCTATTTGAGGTTTATTGTATTTCCATACAAATTGTGAAATTATTTGTTCTAGTTCTGTGAAAAATACTGTTGGTGGGTTGATAAGGATTGCATTAAATCTATAGATTGCTTTGGGTAGTAATCTTTATTTTCACTATATTGATTCTTCTGATCTATGAGCATAGTATATTTCTCAAGCCTTTGCTTTTCTGACTAAAGAAGTACATAGAAATTTAATAGGAAATATAATTATGGATATTGGTAATCATTGTCAGTATTTCGTCACATATTCTTTAAGTCTCTGTTCTATACACACACACACACACACACACACACATATGCACACCAGTACACATTTAATTTTTTTTAACAGGACTGAGCTCATGCTTTTCACCAAGCTTTTCTGTTTGGCAAATAGACTATTGCTCCCTGGCATTAAACAGACAAAACACTGATTATTCTTGATGGTGAAGGATTCAAAGCATAAATGTAAAGTTCTGGGAACTGACTTCTAAAACATCTCAAATTAGCACAGATTTAGGTCCTTAGAATCTATTTTATTAAAGTGAATCTATTCTTTGATACAAAAAGGATTTGAATATAAGCTCTTTATTTTCCTAGGAAGTTATATTTTGAGGAGAAAAGTCTTTAACTTTATTCTTTAACATTAATTCTTTAACATATAAATGTCTTTAACATTTATAGTATTTACAAATAATTTTTACTTGAGGTCTCCAGTGTTCTCAGCGTTATGGTGCAGTCTGCTGTTGGCATGAGACAAGGTCTAAATAAGTATTATCATCTTTAAAATATTAAAATCTTTTAGAGCACTTTAGGTTCTGAATTAGCCACCTTGAGAGGAAGGTACTGATTTTTTCCACATATCCCTTGTCCTACACACGCATAGCCTTCCCTGTTAACCACATTCACCACTAGAAAATACATTTGATTCAACTGAGGCACCTACACTGACAGATCATTATCATCCTACTCCATAGTTTACATTAGATTTCACTCGCGGTTTTGTATATTCTATAATTTTAGACAGACTTCTAATGTGTCCACCACTATGGTATCATACAAAGTATTTTCACTACCTGAAAAATTCTCTGTGCTCCACTGAGTCATCCCACCCTTCTCCCTCACTTCAGTTCAGTTCAGTTCAGTCACTCAGTTGTGTCCAACTATTTGCAACCCCATGGCCTGCAGCACATCCTCCTCCCTAACCCCTGGCAACCCCTGATGTTTTTACTGTATCCATAGTTCTGCTTTTTTTTAGAATGCCATATAGTTGGAATTATATAGCATGGAGCCTTTTGAGATTGACTTCTTTTACTTAGGAATATGTGATTAAGTTTCCTTCATGTCTTTTCACTATTTAATAGTTCATTTCTTTTTAGTGCTGCTATTTTAGTATCTGGATTACCTCAGTTTATTTATCCATTCACCTATGGAAAAACATAATTGTGGTTGCCTCCAAGTTTTGGCAGTTGTGAATAAAACTGCTATAAACATCTGTGTGTGGACATATACTCCTAAATTTTGTGTAAATACCAAGGAATGTGATTACTAGATCATATGGTAAGAATATATTTAGTTTTATGAGAAACTGCCAAACTGTCTTGCAAAGTGGCTGTATCATTTTGCATTTCCATCAGCAATGAATGAGACTCCCTGTCACTCCACATTCTTGTCAGCATTTGGCACTGTCAGTGTTTTGGATTTTGGCCATTCTAATAGGTTTGTAGTGGTATCTCATGGAGAATCTTTTAATATAACTTTGGCATCTGTATGTCTTCCTTGGTGATGTTTCTGTTAAGGTCTTCGGTTCATTATTAAATGTGATTGTTTTCTTATTACTGAGTTTAGCATGTTCTTTGTGTATTTGCATAGTAAAGCTCAACCAAATATGTCTTCTGCAAATATTTCTCCAAGTCTCTGGCGTATCTTCTTATTCTTTTTTATTTCCTTTATTTTGAAGGATATGTTTTAGCATTACCCTGATGACTGAAGCCCCCCAATTTTTATTGATTCTTTAGGTGACTAAATTGTATTAGAGTTTAATCTACTACCCTCTTGAGCACTTTTGTTTTACCAAGGTTTCCAACATACTTGCCCCTTCTTGCTCATCCACTCCAAATAACACGATGTCATCAATATGTCATGAGACCATTACACACTTTTGAAGAATATCCAGATTTTCCAGGTCCCTTCCAACTATATTTTAATAGAGGTTAAGATTGTATAACCATAGGGAAAGATGGTAAATGTACATATACTCGTGTTTGTCCTATGTGAATACATACTGTTTATCCTGCTTCTTGAGAGGAATAGCACAAGATGCGTTTACCAGATTGGTGGCCATCTACTATGTATTAGATAACTTGTTAAGCTACTGCATCAAAAATATCACATTAGGTACAACAGGTTTATTTGGGTTTCCTATTGGTTGAGTTTATGGTAACCCACTATCATTCTTCTGTATCTCTTTGGCTTTTATAGAGTTCAAGATAATAAATTAAATGGCTATATATTCAGAAATTACCATTGCTGCATTATTCAGATCTTAACAGATGACAGCAATCACTATTATTCCCTGTAGGATGCAGTACTGTCTTTGATATACTCTCTTGGCCAGAGAGGGAGTGGGTTGTGATACAGATTTTCACTTAACTTTTCTCACTGTAAAGGTTCTTACCACAGAAGTCAAGGGGCCCATATTTGGGGTTCTACTCATCTCTAAGTATGTTCATTCCAATTTTACATTTTCATCTTGGAAATTGAACCTTGGGTCTGTAGAACTAGTAGAACTACTCTGAGTTGGATCTGGTTCAGAACTCACTAATGTTTTGTTTGGATGCATATAGGTATGCATCTACTCTACCATAGGGTCAGTGATGATGCTGTAATCCTTCAAGTCCACAAATATCACCATCAGAGCAAACTGATATCCTCAATATCTAATAATGACTCAGTAGTCCCTTTACCCCAGTGTGAAGTTATCTGAGTAAATGGCTTAGGACCCTTTGAGGAAGGACTGGAGGAATCATTATCAGGTATTATCAAAATACATGTCATGGTGGTTGTGGTGAAATGCCATCCATATTCCCTTCTATAAGGGACTTGATGTCCCAGCTGTTGAGCATCTCTTCACCAACAGCCTTAGCTGCAGAAATTCACTTTACCAAAAGTCATGCTCTTTCNATCATTATCAGGTATTTTGATAATACCTGATAATGTCATGTCATGGTGGTTGTGGTGAAATGCCATCCATATTCCCTTCTATAAGGGACTTGATATCCCAGCTGTTGAGCATCTCTTCACCAACAGCCTTAGCTGCAGAAATTCACTTTACCAAGAGTCATGCTCTTTCTCTGGGCAGTCCACTTCCAGGGACTCATCAAGTGAGAGAAGATAAAGATTCTACTATAACAGGTCAATTTAAGACAACTCTGTAGGGCTATTCTATCTCCCTAACTCTCTGTAGACTTTGTAGAGTTGACCAGCTCTGTTGCCATCATAACACTCAACTTCATCTTCGGACACTTTAGTTTCTTGCCTCTTATTTCCACAGTTTTAAATTTTTAGTAGTCTCAAAAATCCTACACATTAAATTACATCTAAATTTCTGTTTCCAAGAAACCCAATTTGTAATGATTCAAATTCTATGGCCAACAGTCTTTGAAATGTGTGTGTTCATCCCTTACTCCAATTTAGCTACACACCCTTTGGACTAAGTCTGTGGAAATAATTACTGCGTACGCATATTGGGGTTGAACAGGATCCTTCCTCCTGGGGACAAAACCTGTGCTTCATTCAGCAGATCTGGGTCTGAAAACTGATCAGTTCTGGATATTAGGAATAGATTATAAATTTTTANAGTCTGGGGAAATAATTACTGCATACGCATATTGGGGTTGAACAGGATCCTTCCTCCTGGGGACAAAACCTGTGCTTCATTCAGCAGATCTGGGTCTGAAAACTGATCAGTTCTGGATATTAGGAATAGATTATAAATTTTTAATGGGATTGCTTCCCTTAACCTTCTGACCCACACTTGAATTCTTATGTTTGTACAAATTAAACAAACACTTATTGGGCATCACAGGTTTCTTTAGTCCTATTAAGCATCTCCAAGCAATCTGTAGATCAAGCCCTCACAGCTGACACTGCAACCTTATCACTCATTAGAATCATTGTTCATACTCGGCTTCTGCAACTAAGTGCACTGGTGGGCCTTTATTATTCTGAGAATCTATCAATCCAGTTGACATAGTTTTATAAAAACATCTCATACTGTTAGTTTTACCCTACAAAGGAGGATCATGACTGAGCTTCTTGGTGATACTGGTGTCCATCTCACCATGGCATTCCTCATTATTTTGGTAAACAGTGTCCTCTGGTTTCAACCAGGGAAGAAAATGATTTTCTAGTTATGTAAGAAGGGAGTCTCTGTCCTGCCAGGAAAATCCTCCGACTTTCACAATCAGCCTTAAAAGTGAAGTGAAGTGGCTCAGTCGTCCAACTCTTTGTGACCCTGTGGACTATAGACCACCAAACTCCCCTATCCATGGGATTCTGCAGGCAAAAATATTGGAGTGGGCTGCCATTTCCTTCTCCAGGGGATCTTCCCGACCCAGGGATTGAACCCAGGTCTCCTACATTGCAGGCAGATGCTTTAACTTCTGAGCCACAAAAAGTGCTTATTAATCACTCTCCATCTTTTATTGGCTTTTCCAGTACACTGAATACTCCCAGGAATAGTTCTCCAAGTTCACTGTTCTCATAATTACTATTGTTTCCAGCACTTCTTAAATACCTAAAGCACTGCAACCATCACTCCCTTCCCTTTCACTGGAATCGGTTCCCAGTGCACCACTGGTGAAAATTTTAGTAATTATGTCAGTATTATATGTCAGGACAGATTCAGTGCTCCACCTGGGTGAGAAGATCCTCGTAAAAGTCTGGAGGTTGGTCATCCAACACAAAAATCCTGCTTTGGCACTTGCTTTCTAGTAATATTTTTTGGATCAGCTTTTGCAGATCAGGTTCCTGAAGAAACAGACTCTGAGAATATAAGATTGGTATTCAAGTGATTTATCATGGTGTTCCTTTGGGAAACCTAGTCTTGTGAAAGACTAGATTTTTAAATCTAGATTTTCCTTTTTTTCAAATCTCTGCTTTTACTTTTGGTATTTTCTTCCTCAAGGGCTGTGAAAGATTGCTTTTTAAAAGACAGACTGAATAATGGAAATACTTCATAAAATATTTATGGAGGAGTTAATGCTTGTCTCAGAATAACAGAGGCCTAGACCCTTTTTTTCTTGCCTGGAGAATTCCAGGGATGGGGGAGCCTGGTTGGCTGCCGTCTCTAGGGTCACACAGAGTTGGATACGACTGAAGTGACTTAGCAGCAGCAGCAGCAGCAGACCCTTTTCTGGTTTGATGGTTGATTTTATCATTGCTGTGTTGGCACATATTTTTAACAGGGTCATGTCAATCTGTTTGGTTGTCAGGACTGTTTGAGTGTACAGGGTTAGAACTCAGTCTCTTATGGTTTCTGGCAGTGGTGCTGGGGGCTTGTGGGGAATAAAGACAACAGTGTATTTAACAAGGGTTCAGAAGTCAGAGGACAAAACAGTACTAGGAAATCTCCAGAATGGTCTGAAAGACATGGAAATACTAAGAAATAAAGTGACTCTATAGCAATGGCTTCTAAATTTCTTTCTATGATCCTTCCACTCTCTCATAATACATTTAGGACACTTATTCCTCATATTTGTCTCATCATTTTTTTTTCTTTGCTCATTGTCTTCATGCAGGTAAAAAAGCAATCTAAGCAATCCACAATTAACTTGGGAGATTACACTATAGCTATTCCTTCTCCAACTAGTTAGCAGATATTAGATCTTGTTCAAAATGGTTCATGCTAAAAGGTCCTTGATATTTGGAATAAGCTTATTGGATCCAGGTTAAGTAATTTTAGACATGACTGAATATCAAGGACCTTTTGGCATGAACCAAATCTCTACAAACTTCCCTGGTGGTTTAGCAGTAAAGAATTCATTTATGATGCAGGAGATGCAGGAGACATGGTTTTGATCTCTGGATTGGGAAGATCTCCTGGAAGAGGAAATGGCAACCCACTTCAACATTCTTGCCAGGATAAGCCCATGTATAGAGGAGACTGATGAGATATAGTTCATGGGGTCGCAAACTGTTGGACCCGACTGAGTAACTGAGCACGCAAATGTCTATGGATGATTTGAGCAGTACCAAATATCCTGCAAGGCTCCAGCCACTAACCCCTAATCATCCTGCTTTCTTGATCACCATTCATTTCCTCCTCTTATTTTGGTGACTTCATTTCAGCCAATTCACTCTGGCTCAGATGTAGCTTCCTCTTAAAATGTAAATGTTGGTATTGTCCTTCAGGAAGCCCATCTGTAAGAGGTGGCCTGTCTGCAGGCCTTGTCTAAGTCTTTCGAACACTGTCCTTACTGGGCTCACAGCACTCCTTTGTGCTGTTTACCAGGGAAACAGGATCGGCCTTGTTGGTCCTGGAATGAGTGGCTATGCATACTTTGTCATATTCCTACAGATGTGTGCTTTTTAATGGTAGAGAACAAACTATTTCCCAACTCTATATAACAGTTTTCAAAGATGAAGTGAAAGCATACATTTTGAGGGTCAAAAAACTTAGTTGTTCAAATCAAAACTATAAAGAGATATCACTTCACAACAGCTAGAATGGTCATCAAAAAAAAAAATCTACAGATAGTAAATTCTGGAAAAGATGTAGAGAAAAGGAAGCTTCCTACACTGTGGCTGAAAGTGTAAGTTATTGTAACCACTATGGAGAACAGNAAAAAAAAAAAAACATTTCCCTGAATCTTTTAGAGAAGGGTGAGAAATGTGAGTAGAAAGAAGAGTTAGAAAGAAAGAGAGTGACTGAAAGGCGAGAAAAGAAGAAAACTGAATAGGGCTATGGACATTTTCTGAAATACCTATCAGAGTATTCATGATTTTGATGACAGACATTTTACAATTTAGTTAGATGATGGTAAGAATAATTTTGAAGCATTTTAGCTAAGATGAACAAAGACCTTAGAAGATGGGATTTGGAAGGTATTTTAATTTCTCCTAATTCTACTCTCTAGTCACTGCCCTCTAACAGCCATACTTTACAAAAGTCTTCCCAAAGCATTTTCGTTGAGAACCCAAGAACAAGTAGGGTTTACAAAAAATACCATGCATTGTACAACATAGAGAGGTCTATACATTATACACAAACTTTTTGTATACATTATATACAAAACTTGCATCACTTTAAAAGAGACAGAGTTGATTTTTGTCACCGCTTGTCCCACCACCAAGAATGTATCTTGTCTGACTCTGCTTAAGGCAAGACCATCGGTAAAAGAAGGTGCGGACTCAGCCCTTACATCAGTGATGACAAATGGTATAGATATCAGAGTGTTAGATCGGATATTTTGACTCCCAACTGTGATCCTTAAAAGAAGGTTTGAGAGAATTTTTGATTGTAGGTCTTAATCTGTATGCAACATGAGCAAGCAGCTGCTCTTAGGACTTAATGTACTTCTCTTGGTCAGCTCTTTGTGGAGATAATCAGCCTTCACTAGAGAGCAAGGCAGAGAAGGCGATGGCACCCCACTCCAGTACTCTTGCCTGGAAAATCCCATGGACAGAGGAGCCTGGTAGGCTGCAGTCCGTGGCGTCGCTGAATCAGACACGACTGAGCAACTTCCCTTTCACTTTTCACTTTCANTCAGCTCTTTGTGGAGATAATCAGCCTTCACTAGAGAGCAAGGCAGAGAAGGCGATGGCACCCCACTCCAGTACTCTTGCCTGGAAAATCCCATGGACAGAGGAGCCTGGTAGGCTGCAGACCGTGGCGTCGCTGAATCAGACACGACTGAGCAACTTCCCTTTCACTTTTCACTTTCATGCATTGGAGAAGGAAATGGCAACCCACTCCAGTGTTCTTGCCTGGAGGATCCAGGGGACAGAGGAGCCTAGTGGGCTGCCGTCTGTGGGGTCGCACAGAGTTGGACACGACTGAAACAACTTAGCAGCAGCAGCAGCAGCAGCAGCAGAGAGCAAGGTAACAGTGCTTTCCTCAAACTTGCAAAAGTCCATGATGTGTGATGGAAAACTGGATTCCTCATAGAGTCATAGATACTAAACTCTTTCTGCTTCCATTACAATTTTTTAAAATCATGGAATTGGGCATTTCATAAAGAATAATTGAGTTGATCTCCAATTAATTCAGAAGTGTGGAAATAGGAAATAAAGAGCACAGCTCTGTTACTTACTAATAGTCTCCCTATGATAAAGATTTTTTTTTGATAAATGAAGATGGCTTGTGGAATTATAATTAATCCTGTTCTCTTAACAGTGCACAGAAACTGGAATTGAAAATAAATAAAAATTTATAGTTAAGATATAAGACATAGCATGAGCCCATTCTTTCTTAGTTGTGTGCCCTCTCAGCTTCCATTTTTTCATACTCAAAAATGGGAAAAACAAAACCTACCCCCAAGATAGACAATATATGCTTCAGTACTTTGAAATTTTAAGCGTGATGCGAGTGAAATCTAATATCATTACTCCCATAACTTATATGTTACTGTTCCCCCAAATATTAAAGGCTATGATGGACTGCTGCTGCTGCTGCTAAGTGGCTTCAGTCGTGTCCGACTCTGTGCTACCCCATAGACAGCAGCCCACCAGGCTCCCATGTCCCTGGGATTCTCTAGGCAAGAACACTGGAGTGGGTTGCCATTTCTTTCTCCAAAGCATGAAAATGAAAAGTGAAAGGGAAGTCGCTCAGTCCTGTCAGACTCTTAGTGACCCCATGGACTGCAGCCTACCAGGCTCCTTCACCCATGGGATTTCCCAGGCAAGAGTATTGGAGTGGGGTGCCATGGCCTTCTCCCATGATGGACTGCTGCTCTCTGAAATATTAAAGGATACTCCAGCATGAACTCTGGGGTAATTGCAAACCTAATCATAAACTCCTGTTAAAAATGGAAGTTAGGTTCAATGAGGGCACAAAAGTTTTGTGACAGTGTACTAGAGTGAACTTACATTGATAGATTTTGTTAAAGCTATCTTTTCTCACCATCTTCTATGGTGATAAACTGCAGCCATATGTAATAATTCAGATGCATCTCAAAATCAAATGATTTGAATTTACAGTTGATTTGATTATGCTACTGTCTCTTGTGAAGTTTATACACACCGTTTAAAAATAGCTCCACACCCCACCAAGCTTACCAGATTTAAATGATGCATTTTGCAGAGTGTATGATACCATAAAGATGAAATTACAATGGTGTGATGGAAGACAGCCATGCTGAGAAGCAATATGAGTAATGCCCGCTTGAGATACTGATGGATAGATGGTCAGGGATCTGAGGATCAGTCATTGTTATTAATCATGTGCTGTAATATAACTGATTGTTATTACTTCATACACTAGGTGGCTAGGAATGCAGCCAGTTCAATAAAATCATTTTAACTTCCTTTTCATGGTGGTCATTTTTCTTGTGTCTGCTTTCCTCCTTTGGTGTTCTTCAATTAAGGGAGAAAAGGACTTCCTTTCATTTCGGTGTTAGTGACCCATAATTGGGGTTCACTGGGAGAAAAAAATATGACCATGCTATTCAGAGTATGTCTTCTCCTGTGGTGTGAGGATTCTGCAAGGCTGGCTGTAAACCATAAAAAGAATTAGATAAGCTGAAGCCTTCCTCCTGAATCTCCACCTGTGGTTCATAGTCTTATTACTAAGGAGAGGTAAAGAAATACAAATTTGTCTTTTGTTTTCCTATATGGTAAGTACATTCAGATTTTTCTGTACATATTTAATGCAGAAAGATTTCTCTGGAAATGGAAAATAAAAGAACTTCTAAATGTGGAGTAGACCATATGGTTTGCTATTTGAAGTACCCCATTTGAATTTTGCAGGAAATGTAACACAGCTAATAAAACGTGGCCGTAAGTGTTGCATGTTCTGGACTAGAGATATTTTAAAGGCAACTTATGGCCTTGGAGAGTCCCAGAAATTCTAAACTGTAGGGGATATTATTTTGCCTTTGCTGAATGCAGTGCTACATTTTAGAATTATTAAAAATTCAGATGAAAATGACTTTCATTTAGTACAAGTTGAGAAATATCAATGAAACTCACCTATGGAGGAAAAGCACTTTCCAGGTGGCTCAGTGGGTAAAGAATCCCTCTGCAATGCAGGAGACTCAGGAGAGGCGGGTTCAATTCCTGGGCCAGGAAGATCCCCTGGAGAAGGGCATGGCAACCCATCCAGTATTCTTGATGGAGAATCCCAATGACGGAGGACCCTGGAGAGCTACAGTCCATGGAGTTGCAAATAGTTGAACATGATTGAAGTGACTGAGCTCCCATGCACATGGAGGAAAAGTCATCTGTGCATGACTGTGTATTTTTGTCTGATGTGAATCTAAAGCATACTCAAGACCAGTGTTTGATTATAGAGTATGCTTGCAGAGCTATACTGTAAATGTTATAATTATGTTACATATTCAGTCAGTTCAGTCGCTCAGTCATCTCTGACTCTGCGACTCCATGGACTGCAGCATGCCAAGCTTCCCTGTCCATCACCAACTCCTGGAGCTTGCTCAAACTCTTGTTCATCGAGTCAGTGATGCCACCCAATCATCTCATCCTCTGTCCTCCCCTTCTCCTCCTGCCTTCTATCTTGCCCAGCATTAGAGCCTTTTCCAATAAGTCGGTTCTTCACATCAGGTGGCCAGAATATTGGAGTTTCAGCTTCAGCATCAGTCCTTCCAATGAATATTCAGGATTGATTTTCTTTAGGATGGACTGGTTGGATCTCCTTGCAGTCCTTCGTTACATATTCATATATGCACAAATACAAAACAATTGGAAACACTTGCTACAAAAACCCCAGGGGAAAAAAAGAATGGGAATATAATACATAATTTATTTGGTCATAGTCATTTTGGTAACTGATATTAAGTTTAAATGTCCTTCTCTCCCACCATTTACCGTTGCTGTGAATCTGGATTTTGAGTTATTTGAAAAAGGGGCTGTCAAATAGTGTTGTCCATTTGCATTTGCTGGCAAAGAATAATCCTTTTGATTGTAAAAATTCCAGGCATTGACAGTGAGAGATTAACTAAGACGGTATTTTATTCCCTGCTGTAATGGTGAGTACATAGCATTAAATGTATTGTTAATTCAACAAAATATTTTTATACTAATCCATTTGAATCCATCAGTGGGCCCCACTGTAATTGATGGATTACTGCATTATCATTTAATTTTGTTTTATTTTAAAGGCATAACACTTACTACCATTTTAGTTAATTGTACAACCAAATAAGGAGAGAAATTGCTTCAGGAAAATGAGTAATGTGAAAGAGGATTCTTGTTGTTAAGAGAATTATTATAAATTGTTTTCTTAAGAGCTTTACACCTAGAACTGTTTACACTCTCAAGAGTAAACTTCAGTGTGACTCAGAGAAGAGGGGAGAAGGAAATCCAATTAGTGTAGTTTGGGAGTTCTACCTCTCCCTTAAAATATCAATAATAATATATCAGGTCAGTTTTTGACTTTAGTTTTTTTCTCAGAGCAATTTTCAAATACAAAACACACTCTGCTCAGAAGAATTACTGGAAATCAATTGCTGTTTCATTTATGATACTTGAAATTGCACCTCCTGCTATTTCTGCTCAGTTATGCCAAACTCAAATAATTTGTTAAATATCTGCATGTTATTGACTCAATTTATGGAAGTGAATGCTACCTATATAGTTGTGATTTTAGAAAACAATAGAAAATTCTTCCTCTGATGAAAATTGCTTGAATTTGAAACTTCTGAATTTCACATTAAGTTGATCAGTTATAATTCTTTTAAAAAGCAACCTTTAAAACATAAGAATATTTTAGACTTTCAGAATTATTGTGAAGTAGTACAGAGTTCCCATATATGCCAGCCTCAATTTCTCCTGTTTCTAACATTTTATATTCCTATGGTATATTTGTCACAATTACTAAACGAACATTATTATATTATTGAATCCCAATCTTATTCAAACTTTCTCAGTTTTTCCCTAATGTCCCTTTCTTGTTCTAGGATCTCATCCAGATTACTATATTAAATTGAGAAGTCACATCTCCTTAGGCTTGTGTTGGCTAAGGAAACTTCTGAAATTTCCCTGTGTAATGTTGATAATTTCCAGGAGTACTGGTCAGGTATTGTGTAGAAAGTCCATCATTTGGGATCTGTCTTATGTTTTTGATATGATTAGACTGGGATTATGGGTTCCAGAGAGGAAAACCAGAGAAGGGCAATTCTCATAATATCCTATCAGAGGTACGTGCTATCAGCATGACTTACCACTCTTGATGTTGACTTTGTTCATTTTGCTGAGGCTGTTCTGTTAAATTTCTCCACCATAAAGTCACTCTTTTTTTGTTTTTTTACTACTCACAGTGTATTTTTTACTAGGAAGTTACAATGAGCAGACCATACATAAGAAGCGGGGTGTTGTGTTCTCTCTTTTAAGGGCAGAATAATTGCATAAATCGTTAGGAATTTTTCTGCATTGGAAATTTGTATCTTTTTTCCACTTACTTTTTTATTTAGTAGATTATTTATATAAGTACAAACTAATGGATATTTGTTTTACACCTTGGGAGAGAAGCCAATACTATTCCTTCACTTTTATGTGTGTATATATGTTTTGCATTTAGCTGAAATTGTTCTAATTTGGCCATTGAGAACTCTTGCTTGGCACTGATATCTATTTTACATATCCCATTATTGTATGGGATTTTTTGATTTGTCTGTATTTGTTTTGCACTTTCTTGCTTTCTGGAAATACAAAACGCTCTAGGCTCTTGTTATATGTTTCCTGCCCAGTGATAGAATCAGACATTTCTTCAAGGAGCCCTGGTTTTTGTATTGGAGAATGGTTTTGTATTGGAGAAAGCTTTAGGTGCTAAGTGTGTTCAATGGGCTTTTTTCTCTTTATGCACATCTTTGGTGAGATGCCTTGGGAAGTTTATCTGTATGTCTTTAATCACGAAAATTGAAAGTATTAATGCATCTTAAAATACAATATAGATTGTATTTTAAAAATAAAATTTAAGGGACTTTTTAGAGATGCCTAAACATAGCCTACCAATCTCTGAGATTACCTTTGATCTTTGAAAGAAAAGCAATTCATGCTGAGTTAGATCAACAGAAGGTAGACATTTCAAAGCAGGGAACTATTGTAAATGTTGTCTAAGATATGGATTCACTCACAAAAGTGGATCAAACTAGAGGCATGATCCTTCTACTGAGGTTTAGATAAATAATTTCTCTAAAAAATGTCCAATTTGTACATTCAAACAGCTCTTGTGGTTACTAATTTACACTGAAATTTAAGCAACTGTCCTGCCTCAGACAGAAAAATTTTGACTTAAAGTTGACTGCCATTAGTTTGTTGTTGAAAATTCTTGCTTTTCCAATTGTGTAGCGACAATTACCCGGAAAGAATTTGTGCACAGGATAAATACAAATGTGTGTTCTTTCCTATTTACAGTAGACTTGTTTTGATTTTGATTCTCATTTACTAGTCAGTATTTTAAGTGAGCACTCTGATAGTCTGCAGATCTTTAGTATTTAGTAAACTTTAGTATTTGTTATGTAGTTAGTGAACAATAAGATTACAGTGTGTTCTCTGGAGATGAAGTAATAGCAAAGATCTGTCACACTGGCTTCAGTAGGAATTGACTATTACCAAGTTAACTAAACTTATATGTCTCTTGAACAAAGTTCTCAAAGACCTAAAAGAGCAAGATTTATGGGTACCTAGTTTATAGAGTCATACTGCAGTTATTAAAAGTATCTGACACTTAAGGAGAATAAACTACAAAAGTTTCATCACCACACTGGAATTAATGGCCAGGGTGGTTGACTAATATACTGAATATATCATGTTTTTACTAAATTTATTCTAATAATAATAATACTCAATAACCACTACTAATACTATTTGTTCAATAATATTAAATTCAATGTACCAGCCATTAAGCTATCACTTTGCATATAATACCAATTTAATGCCTACAACAGGATCACATGTGTAATACTTCAAAAGTGAGGAAAATGAGGTTGTGAAAGAATAGTTAACTTATCGAGTATCATACAGACAGCAAGGAAAAAGGCTGGTTTTTAATACAAAGGACTTCAGATTCATGTTCCTAATTGTTAGATCACATCACCTCATTAAACATGACTAGATTTGGGGACATAAATCCATTTAAAGCTTGAGTAAAAATTTGTCTGATATCGTTATAAAAAGCCTAATCAGCTATATAAGAATGCTTATATAGATGCTAATCAGTCTATATAAGGTGGTATATTGCTATTATAGAGCTATGTGTGTACACACATATGTGTGCATGTGCACATACATAAATATACAGCAAGTGGGAGAGGAGTAAATTTAAATTAAATTTTATATTAAATTAGTAATTTGACAGCATTTGGAGATTTTACTAATTGCTAATATGGCTTTCAAAGTGAATTTCACTGTGGTTATTAGGATATCCCCTTATAGCTATTAACAACTCAGAGAGAAAAAAAATAAAAGCAAACTAATGTAGATGAGAAATTACTCATGTTGCTGAAACATTGTTCATTTGCTTCTGGCATAAGTTGAGGGAAGAGACCATATATTTATGTCACAACATAATGGCATACTGCAGGCTATTTCTATATGCATTCTCATTAGAGACTAATTTGTCAATTGTCGGTAAATTCAGCATCTTCCACATCCCGATAAATATAGATTTCTTTCTCAGTTGATGGTAAATACATTGCAGCTGCTCTGTGGCAGGCAGTAGATAGATGGAGACGTTAAGGTGACTTTCTTGCTGAGTGTAATGTATAAAATCAGACACTCTGTAGACAGTGTATATGGAATATGTTAGAAAATGAAGCTAAAGTCTCAGAGCAGTCTTACCATAATCATCATGATTCTTGCCTTGGCCAGTGTGGTCACTTCAGTGGTGGAAAGGTAATTAGAAGCAGGATGATCAGTCTACAACAAGGGGCTAAGGAAATCAGGCCTTGATTTCAATAACTCTGTGGTTTAATTAGCTTTGCTTTGAACTATCTGCCTCAAATTTTGGTAAAAGGTGAGAAATAAACATCTAATTAAGTAAGAGCATAATACAAACTTTGATCTATAGTCATCTTTGATTCATTGTATAGTAATATTATCTCAAAAATGTTATAAAAGGGGAGAGAGTTCAAGTAAGAAACAGATATTAAAAAGAAAAGCATAGAAAGAAAATGTCATAATCTTTGAATAATGTATTCCTAAGTATTATATTCAAATAAAAGTATAGCACCATGAATGAAATTAATTTGAGGAGATTCTTTAGTGCAACAAAATAAAGTTTTAAAAAGTAATGCACAGGACTTGCCTGGTGGTCCAGTGGCTAAGACTCCACACTCCCAATCCAGGGGGCATGGGTGCACTCCCTCATCTAGGAACCAGATCCCATGTGCTGCAACCAAGACACAACACAGCCAGACTGATTAATTAATTAATTTTTTAAAAGTAGTGCGTATGGTAGTATAGTGATTCTCAAAGAGTGATATCAGGACTGGAAGCACCAGAAATCTTCAGAATATGTCAGAAAATCAAATTTTCAAGTCCCAACTCAACCTGACTGAGTCTCCAAGGATTAGTATTTCAACAAACTTTACTGCTTATTCTTATATGAGACACACTGGTTAAATTGCATTCACTAGAGTTCCTGAAAATAGAGTAAGACTGAATTTACTTGAAAGGAACAAATACAAAACTCTTATGTGAATTAATGATATCAAACTGAGTTATTTGTAGATGTTATTATCACTGATGTGGATTTTGTTGTTGTTGCTGTTGTTAAACAAATTCTTTGTCTAATTTATTGGGTAGTTTGAGTAAAAATAACATTCCAGTTACTCAGCAGTGAGGGCTTCCCAGGTGGCTCAGTGGCAGAAAACTCATTGGCAGAAACCCCTCCTGCCAATGCAGGAGACAAAGGAGACACGAGTTTGATCCTTGTTTGGTAACCCACTCCAGCATTTTTGCCTGAAAAATCCCATGGACAAAGGAGCCTGACAGGCTACAATCCATACGATTGCAGAGTCTGACATAACTGAATGACAAGCACTCAGAAGTGATTTCCGTACATTTTTCCATATAGATCTCATATCTCAGATTTGCAAAAACAGATATGGTGATCTAGATAGATGTGTAAGGTCCCTAAGAGTTGACCTTCCTAACAACCCCTGAATTGAAGGGATCACGAATCTAGAACATGTTATTGGTGTTTGGTGGCCTAATTCTAATAGAACTTTAATTCATTAAATACTTATTGAAGGATGACTGTTAATATGCCAATGAAGTTGGTGATTTGGAAAATATATGAATAAACCATGACTCCTGATATTAAATTTCTTACCATTTTTATTTACTTAGGAAAAATCTTGGAAAAGATATATTTTACTAGAAGGTATTTGCATAACTATAAATCATCCAAGCTCTCATTTTGTGTTGGCATTCCCTGAAATCAGAGCTCAAATTATTTTAGATATCCAGCCCAGGTAAATCCACATAGTGATCACTTTCAGATAAGTCCCCTCATGAATACAAATTTATGATTTTCTTTTAGAATTCATTCATTGTTGAGGTACATAATTTAGTAGTAAATAATAAATCTATGGTGACCTTAGTCTCCAACAGCAGAAGATCATGAATTTTCAGCCTCATTACATTAAAATCAAATTCTTGTGAATGATGTTTAAAAGCAGCAAATAGGTAAATTCCTAGTGTAAAAATAATAATAAAAAAAATACCTGAATTTAGCATGAAGGAATAGAATATACCATATACTTATATAAAAGAAGGAGATAGTTCCATATGTGCTGGCATACTGAGTGTAGCACTTAAACAGCATTATCTTATAGGATTTGAAATAGCTCAGCTGGAATTTCATCATCTCCACTAGCTTTGTTCATAATGATAACCCATTTGACTTTGCACTCCAGGATGTCTGGCTCTAGGTGACTGATCACACCATTGTGGTTATCTGGGCCATTAAGGTATTTTTCTGTATAGTTATTCTCTGGATTTTTGACACTTCTTTTTAATTCTTCTGCTTCTGTTAGGTCCATGCCATTTCTATCCTTTATTGTGCCCATCTTTGCATGAAATGTTCTCTTGGTATCTCTAATTTTATTGAAGAGATCTCTAGTCTTTCCCATTCCATTGTTTTCCTCTATTTCTTTACATTGATCACTGAGGAAGGCTTTCTTATCTCTCTTTGCTAGTCTTTGGAACTATACATTCAAATGTGTATCTTTTCTTTTCTCCTTTACCTTTAGCTTCTCTTCTTTACTCAGCTATTTGTAAGGCCTCCTCACCCAACCATTTTGCCTTTTTGAATTTTTTTTCTTGGGGATGTTCTTGATCACTCCCTATTGTACAATGTCACGAACCTCTGCCCATAGATTTTCAAGCACTCTGTATATCATATCTAATCCCTTGAATCTGTCACTTTCACAGTATAATAAGAGATTTGATTTAGGTCATCCCTGAATAGTCTAGTTGTTTTCCCTACTTTCTTCAATTTAAGTCTGAATTTTGCAATAAGGACTTCATGATTTGAGCCACAGTCAACTCCCAGGTTTGTTATTGTTGATTGTATAGAGCATCTCCATCTTCAGCTGCAAAGAGTATAATCACCTCATACACTTGCAAAGTAATACTCAAAATTCTTCAAGTGAGACTTCAACATAATGTGAACCACAAGTTTCCAGATATTAAAGCTGGATTTAGAAAACACAGAGGAACAAGAGATCAAATGCCAATATCTGATGGATCACAGAAAAAGCAGGAGAGTTCCAGAAAAACATCTACTTCTGCTTTATTGACTATGCCAAAGACTTTCACTGTGTAGATCACAACAAACTGTGGAAAATTCTTCAAGAGATGGGACTACTAGACCACCTTACCTGTCTCCTGAGAAATCTGCAGGCAGATCAAGAAGCAACAGTTAGAACCAGACATGGGACAATGGAAGGGTTCCAAATTGGGAAAGGAGTGAGTCAAGGCTGTGTATTGTCACCCTGCTTATTCAACTTATATGCAGGGTACATCATGTGAAATGCCAGGCTGGATGAAGCACAAGCTGGAATCAAGATTTATGGGAGAAATATCAGTATAACCTCAGTTATGCAGATGATACCCCCTCATGCCAGAAAATGAAGAGGAACTGAAGAGCCTCTTGATTAAAGTTAAAGAGGAGAGTTAAAAAAACTAGCTTAAAGCTCAACATTCAGAAAACAAAGATCATGGCCTCTGGTCCCATCACTTCATGGTAAATAGATGGGGAAACAATGGAAACAATTGGACAGGATTTATTTTCTTGGGCTCCAAAATCTTTGCAGATGTTGAATCCAGCCATGACATTAAAATATGCTTGCTCTTTTGAAGAAAAACTATGACCAACCTAGATAGCATATTAAAAAT
The DNA here is from genome assembly GCA_006410615.1 of Neotragus moschatus. Lineage (NCBI taxonomy): Eukaryota > Metazoa > Chordata > Mammalia > Artiodactyla > Bovidae > Neotragus > Neotragus moschatus. Next base: position 141,101 of record SJYA01000065.1, on the reverse strand, counting down.
CAGAGACATCACTTTGCCTACAAAGGTCCATCTAGTAAAAGCTATAGTTTTCTGAGTAGTCATGTATGGATATGAGAGTTGGACTACAAAGAAAGCTGACCAACAAAGAATTGATGCTTTTGAACTGTGATGTTGGAGAAGACTCTTGAGAGTCCCTTGGACTGCAAGGAGATCAAACCAGTCCACCCTAAAGGTGATCAGTCCTGAATATTCATTGGAAGGACAGATGTTGAAGCTAAATCTCCAGTATTTGGCCACATGATATGAAGAACTGACTCACTGAGAAAGACCTTGATGCTGGCAAAGACTGAAGGTGCAAGGACAAGGTGAGAACAGAAGACGAGATTGTTGGATGGCATCACCAACTCAATGGACATGAACTGGAGCAAGCTCCAGGAATTGGTGATGGACAGGGAAGCCTGGTGTGCTGCAGTCTATGGAGTCACAAAGAGTTGCACACGACGAGGGACTGAACTGAGTGGTTTTTTTTCTCTAGTGATGAACACTTCGACTCTTTATTACTCATTACAAAGAATGAAACACAAACGTTTATGATTCACAGTGTTCAAAGACAAAGGCAAACTAATAGCTTGGGAAAAAATAACTATGCTCTGTATTCAAACAAGGGAGAAATGTCTCCAGCTGATCCTCAAGGCTCCGTTAAATGCAATCATTAAATTTAACTACATTCCCTCATAAAATCCCAGAAAACTGTCTTGACAGCACCAATGCGAGGGATCTAAGTATATAATTTTATGTTTCTACAATATCTATTTATTAAATTTTTATTGAACACATTATATCTCAGGCACTGAAGATGCCTGGCCAGAGAGATTCATATTATCATATCCTAAAGGAAAAAGACAAACATTATGTCAACAAATAAAGTGTGATGTGATCATTAAATATTACATCAGTTCAGTCACTCAGTCGTGTCCAACACTTTGCAACCCCATGAATTCCAGCACACCAGGCCTCCCTGTCCATCACCAACTCCCGGAGTTCACTCAGAGTCACACCCATCGAGTTGGTGATGCCATCCAGCCATCTCATCCTCTGTTGTCCCCTTTTCCTCCTGCCCTCAATCCNAGAGATCAGCTCCACAGAGGAAACACACGGCACACCTGAGATGGTGTTCTTGTGGTGCACCCAGGAAACTGAGGGGCTGGGACCATGAAGGTAATAAGAGGCACCACTCAGCTGGGAGAGTGCTCACCAAGCACCTGGTCACCTGAGCTGTATGGACCTGGGAAGGGCACAAAACGCAGGCCCAACCGAGTCTGTGCCTTTGTGGAGTACCCAAGAAACAACCTGAGTGGTTTAGACCTGGGAAGTGCACACAACCCAGGGCCTGCTTTAGACAGTTCCCCTGCAGAGCAACCTGGAACCTGAGCAGTGTAGTCCAGGAAAGCACACATGCCGTGAGTGAGGGCAAAGCCAGTGTGGCCCAGACACCATGAGCACTCCCCACACATGTCAGTGATATTTGTTTGCAGTGTTCCTCCCTCCTCACAGCACAACTGAGCAAGTGAGCCTAAATAAGTGACCACCTTCACTGCCTTATGTCAGAGTGGAAATTAGGCACTGAAGAGACTTGCAAACAGAGGAAGCCAAAATAAATAAAGAAGAGGGAAAGGCTCTGAGAGTGACAGGTACAACAGATTAAAATCCTGTAGTTAGCACTGACCTCATTGGAAGGGGCCTATAGACCTTGAGCAGAAGTATAAGCTGGAACAAGGAACTATCTGAAACTGAACTGACCCCATACTGCCCTCAACAGCTCCAGAGATATTCCTAGATATATTTTACTATTATCATTTTGTAATTTANGAAAGGCTCTGAGAGTGACAGGTACAACAGATTAAAATCCTGTAGTTAGCACTGACCTCATTGGAAGGGGCCTATAGACCTTGAGCAGAAGTATAAGCTGGAACAAGGAACTATCTGAAACTGAACTGACCCCATACTGCCCTCAACAGCTCCAGAGATATTCCTAGATATATTTTACTATTATCATTTTGTAATTTAAACATTTTTTTAAGTTCTTTATTATTCCTTTAATTTTCATTTTTATAACCTACTATTACTTGCAAAAAAAAGACCTTATTTTTAAAGCAAATTTCAAATATATTTTTATAATTTTTGTGATTTTTTTAAAAATGTTGTATTTTTGAGAGTCTAACCTCTACTCTAGATTTTTAATCTTTGCTTTTTGGTCTTTTTTATCAATTTTGTACCTTTAAGAATCCAATCTTCCATACTCATTTTTACTTACTAGCTTGATTACTAGCTTGATTGCTCTCTCCCCCTTTCGACTCTCCTTTTCTCCCCCAGGTCACCTCTATCTCCTCCCTTCCCCTTCTCTTCTCTACCCAACTCTGTGAATCTTTTCGAGTGGTCTGGGCTGTGGAGAACACTTAGGGAACTGATTACTGGCTAGATCTGTCTCTCTCCTTTGGAGTCTCCCTCCTCTCTTCCTGGTCACCTCTATCTCCCTCCTCCCTCTTCTTTTCTCCATGTAACTCTGCGAATCTCCCTGGGTGTCCCTCATTGTGGAGAATCTTTTCACCATTAACCTATATGTTTTATCATTGGTGCTGTATGTATGGAGAAGTTTTGAGACTACTGTAAGAATAAGACTGAAAGCCAGAGGTAAGAGGCTTAATCCAAAACTTGAGAACACCAGAAAACTCTTGACTCCAGGGAACATTAATTGACAAGAGCTCATCCAAAATTCTCCATACCTACACTGAAACCAAGCTATACTCAAGAGCCAACAAGTTTCTGAGCAAGACATACCAAGTTAATTCTCCAGCAATTCAGGAACATAACCTTGAGCATTAAAATACAGGTGGCCAAAAGTCACACCAAAAGCATAAGCACCTCAAAACTCACTACTGGACACCTCATTGCACTCCAGAGAGAGGAGATCCAGCTCCACCCACCAAAACACTGTTGCAAGCTTCCCTAACCAGGAAACCTTGACAAGCCACTAATCCAACCCCAAACACAGGGAGGAACCTCCACAATAAAGAGGAACCACAAACTACCAGCATACAGAAAGGCCACCCCAAACACAGCAATCTAAACAAGGTGAAAAAGCAGAGAAATATTCAGTAGCCAAAGGAACATAATAAATGCCCACCAAACCAATCAAAAGAGGAGGAGACATGGAGTCTACCTGAAAAAGAATTCAAAATAATGATAGTAAAAATGATCCAAAATCTTGAAAACATAATGGAGTTACAAATAAATACTCTGGAGACAAGGATTGAGAAGATGCAAGAAATGTTCAACAAGGATCTAGAGGAAATAAAATGAGTCAATCAATAATTAATAATACAATAACTGAGATCAAAAGCACTCTGAAGGAAACCAACAGTAAAATAACTGAGGCAGTAGATAGGATTAGTGAGGTGGAAGATAGAATCGTGGAAATAAATGAAGCAGAGACAAGAAAAGAAAAAAGAATTAAAAGAAATGAGGAAAACCTCAGAGACCTCTGGGACACTGTCAAATGCCCCAACATTGAATCATAGGAGTCCCAGATGAAGAAGATTAAAAAAAAAAAAAAAAAAAAGGCCATGAGAAAATGCTTGAGGAGATAATTGTTGAAAACTTCCCTTCCATCCAAGTCCAAAACCCAAAGAGTCCCAGACAGGATAAATCCAAGGTGAAACACTCCAAGGCACATATTAATCAAATTAATGGAGATCAAACACAAAGAACAAATATTAAAAGCAGCAAGTGAGAAACAACAAATAACACACAAAGGGATCCCCATAAGGATAACAGCTGATCTTTCAACAGAAACTCTTCAGGCTAGAAGGGAATGGCACGACATACTAAGTGATGAAAGAGAAAAACGTACAACCCAGACTACTGTACCCAACAAGGATCTCATTAAAATGTGAAGGAGAAATCAAAAGTTTTATAGACAAGCAAAAGCTGAGAGAATTCAGCATCACCAAACCAGCTCTTCAACAAATGCTTAAGGATCTTCTCTAGACAGGGAACACGGAAAAGGTTTATAAACTCAATCTCAAAACAACAAAGTAAATGGCAGTGGGATCATACTTATCAATAATTACCTTAATTGTAAATGGGTTGAATACCTCAAGCAAAAGATAATGACTGGCTGAATGGATACAAAAACAAGACCCCTATATATGTTGTCTACAAGAGACCCACCTCAAAACAATGGACACATACAGACTGAAAGTGAAGGGCTGGAAAAAGATATTTCCTGTAAATGGAGACCAAAAGAAAGGAGAAGTAGCAATACTCTTATCAGACAAAATAGACTTTGAAATAAAGGTCATGAAAAGAGACAAAGAAGGGCACCATATAATGATCAAAGGATCGATCCAAGAAGAAGATATAATTATAAATACATATGCACCCAACATAGGAGCACCTCAATATGTAGGGCAAATGCTAACACGTATGAAACAGGAAATTAATAGCAACACAATAATAGTGGGAGACTTTAATACTCCACTCACACCTATGGAAAGATCAACTAAACAGAAAATTAGCAAGGAAACACAAACTTTAAAAGATACAATGGACCAGTAAGACCTAATTGATATCTATAGGACATTTCACCCTAAAACAATGAATTTCACCTTTTTCTCAAGTGCACAAGGAAGCTTCTCCAGAATAAATCACATCCTGGGCCATAAATCTAGCCTTGGTAAATTCAAAAGAATTGAAATCATTCCAAGCATCTTTTCTGATCACAATGTGGTAAGATTAGATGTCAACTACGGGGAAAAAAGCCATTAAAACTACAAACATGTGGAGTCTAAACAACACACTTCTGAATAACCAATCAGTCACAGAAGAAATAATAAAAATAAAAATATACATAGAAATGAATGAAAATGGAAACCAACAACCCAAAGCCTGTGNGCGAGGGGGGGGGGGACTATTAAAAATATAGACATATGCTCAAGTCCAGAAAAATAAATGACCCATCAAAAAATGGGCTGAAGAACTAAACAGACATGTCTCCAAAGAAGACATACAGATGACTAACAAACACATGAAAAGATGTTCAACATCACTCATTATCAGAGAAATGCAAATCAAAACCACAATGAGATACCATCTCATGCTGGTCAGAATGGCTGCCATTAAAAAAATCTACAAACAATAAATGCTGGAGAGGGTGCAGAGAAAAAGGAACCCTCTTACACTGTTGGTGGCAATGCAAACTAGGATAGCCACTGTGGAGAACAGTGTGGAGATTCCTTAAAAAAACTGGAAATAGAACTGCCATACAACCCAGCAATCCCCCTGCTAAGCAGACATACTGAGGAAACCAGAATTGAAAGAGGCATGTGTACCTTAATATTCACCACAGCACTGTTTACAATAGCCAGGACACGGAAGCAACCTAGATGTCCACTGGCAGATGAATGGATAAGAAAGCTGTAGTACATATATACAATGGAATATTACTCAGCTATTAAAAAGAATGCATTTGAATCAGTTCTGATGAGTTGGATGAAACTGGAGACTATTATACAGAGTGAAGAAAGTCAGAAAGAAAAATACCAATACAGTATATTAACACATATATATGGAATTTAGTGGAGAAGGCAATGGCACCACACTCTAGTACTCTTGCCTGGAAAATCCCATGGATGGAGGAGCCTGGTAGGCTGCAGTCCATGGGGTCGCTATGAGTCAGACACGACTCAGCGACTTCATTTTCACTTTTCACTTTCATGCATTGGAGAAGGAAATGGCAACCCACTCCACTGTTCTTGCCTGGAGAATCCCAGGGATGGGGGAGCCTGATGGGCTGCCGTCTCTGGGCTCACACAGAGTCGGACACGACTGAAGCAACTTAGCAGTAGCAGCAGCATGAAATTTAGAAAGATGGTAATGATGACCCTATAGGCGAGACAGCAAAGGAAACACAAATATAAAGAACAAACTTTTGGACTCTGTGGGAGAAGGCAAGGGTGGGATGATTTGAGAGAATAGCATTGAAATATGTATATTATCATATGTGAAACAGATAGCCAGTCCAGGTTTGATGCATGAAACAGAGTGCTCAGGGCTGGTGCACTGGGATGACCCTGAGGGATGGGATGGGGAGGGAGGTGGGAAGAGGGTACAGGAAGGGAACACATGTACACCCATGGCTGATTCATGTGAATGTATGGCAAAAACCACTACAATATTGTGAAGCAATTAGCCTCCAATTAAGATAAATAAATTAAAATTTAAAAAGATCAAGTTTCATAGATTAACTTCTGGCTGCATATTTAGGACACTGTCATATTTTTATATAGCTCACTCTTTCAAATCATGGTAGGTAAATTGAGTCACTACGTTGTGGGTAGGAAGATTCCTGAATTATATTCTTAGAAGCAGAGGTGACTGGAACATACATAAACATATCCATTTGTTTATGGATATGGGGAACATTTAATGTATCCCCAAGTCAACTATCAGAGATTTGACAGGAGCCAGCAAAAGAGGAGACTTGATTATCATTGTTATTAAAAACCAAAGTCCTTACAATGACCTTCAAAGACCTAGATCATGTTCACCCAGTCCCCTTTATCTTTTTGATCTCCTGCCCCCTCTTCCTGGTTTCTCCTTACTCCCTACTTCTAACTACACTGGGCTCCTTGTTAGTTTCTCATACATCATAAAGCCTTTGTTTCCTTTCCCAGGGATGCTCTTCTGCAGAAATTCCCTCGACTTGCCTTCCTTACAGTCTTCCTCTAAACCTTTGTTCAATTTCAGTTTCCATTAAGACCTGCCCTGACCACTTCATTTGAGACTACACTCTGCCTTTCTACCCCTTACTTCCTACTCTGCTCTACTCTGTTTTATCCATAACTTCAATCACCTTCTCATATAATATATAAGTGCTTATGTGTTATGTTTACAATCTGGTGTCCTTGGAAGGTAAGCTGCATGAGGGCAGGGATCTTCACTTGCTTTTGTTCACTGATATATCTGGCACCAAGTAAGGTTGCAAACAAACAAACAAATTGAATGAATAATATATATTGAATATATAAAATATATTTTTGTTTTAGCATTAAAAGCTGAGTATATGTTTTCTTTTAAAATAGGATGCATTTGAAATTATGTATTAACTTTTGTCTTGTAAGCATTTCCAAGGTAACTTATTAAAGTCCATAATATTTGGTCAGGGGGCAAAAAGACTGTACTACTTGCTAATAAATTTCAAACTTTTATTTTTATTTGAATTACATGTCCTACATTGCTTATAGTTAGGTGAAAATTTTCAGAGAATTAGATTTTTTATTAATTCCTGGTGCATATATAATATGAAATTCATTAATATACAAATAACTCATAAAGTTTAGTGGTAGCCTTTTCTTTGTGTTGAGAAAGACCATAAAGTAAGGGAAATAAACATCATGTCTCTGACATTAGAGATGATGTAAACATCCTTACTGACAGCTTCATCCCTGTCCACAGCAGGATTGATATGGTGAACCCATTGATTTGAATTTTAGAAACTTTGATATAATTTCTTACTAAATAGTAAAGTACTGTAGTGTTTTATTTCCATTTACCCCCCAAATCCTTTAAAATGTACTCCAAAACTGCTGCTTTGGACAATACATCCCCTCATAAATCTCATTTTATATGGTTAAACTCCCATTTCTATGTTGAATTTAATTTCTCAAATGTCACCCATAACCTTCAAATTTAATTATCTTTCTTCAGTGCTACTTGGCCTGTCTACAGTATATGGTGTCATTAAATCTCTATTCCTTGGACAATTTTTTCCTTGCCTTGCATTTACCCATTCTCCAATCTCTCTAATCACTGCTTCTACTTCTTTCCTTCATTTTCTGTTTTTTCCCCATTTCTTAAATGTGACTGTCACCCAAGACTTCAGTTGAGTCTGTCTTTTCACTCCTCAATGCAGTTATACCTTTGCAAGACTCTAAATACCACTGAGTAGGCGAGTGTCAAACCTACAATTCTAGTCATGGTCTTTCTGCTGTATTCTTATTTATTTCCACTTTCCACGTGTGTGTGTGTGTGTGTGTGTGTGTGGGTGTGTGTGTGCTAGGGCTCAGTCATGTCTAACTCTTGGTGACCTCATGGACTGTAGCCCACAAGGTTCCTCTGTCCAGGAATTCTCCAGGCAAGAAATCTGGAGTGGATTGCTATGACCTTCTCCAGAGGGTCTTCCTGAACTTGCGTCAAACCCATATTTTGTATCTCCTGATTGGCAGGTAGATACTTTACCACTAGCATCACCTGGGAAGGTGAAACTTTTCATATAACATGAGTTAATTGTTCTGCTATCACTTCCAACAAGTGAAGTCTGTGCTCTCAAGGACCTAAATTCGAGGTAGGAAATAAACATTAACAAATTCCTAAATGTGTAGAAGTGTTAACTGTAATTGTGAGAACTACAACAAGAGACAGGGGAATCTAGCATAAAGAAATAAGATATTCGTAGTAGTTTATTCATTTGTTTACGCATTCAACTAAGACCGAGGATGGGCAAACTTAAAGGACAAAGCTACTAAGACATAATTCCTTACCATGAGATGTTATTATCTAGTGTAGTAAACAAGTCGAAGAAGGCAATGGCAACCCACTCCAGTACCCTTGCCTGGAAAATCCCATGGACACAGGAGCCTGGTAGGCTGCAGTCTGTGGGGTCGCTAAAAGTTGGACACGACTGAGTGACTTCACTTTCACTTTCCACTTTCATGCATTGGAAAAGGAATTGGCAATCCACTCCAGTGTCCTTGCCTGGAGAATCCCAAGGATGGCGGAGCCTGGTGGGATGCTGTCTATGGGGTTGCACAGAGTTGGACACGACTGAAGCGACTTAGAAGCAGCAGCAGCAGCAGCAACAGCAGTGAACAAGTATCTTAATAAGTACATACAAACAAATACCTCAGCTTTGATCTGTACAAGTTGTAATAGAAAGTTGAGGAGGAAGATACCTATTTTATATAAGGATATTCAATAAGGCTGATCCACCTCAAAGAGCAACTAAATGAACTATTTATGGGATACATGATAATTTAGAGTTCAAAGAGAAATGATAGAATATTTGAGAAATTCTCCTCTAAAACTATTTTGCTTACAAAAAGGTCTCATTGCCATAACAAATAAATATAAATCAAAGTTTTGGAAGCTTTAGTGTATAAAAGGACAAGGTTCATGAAAATTCTATCATGATTCTCCTCTTAGAAATCATGTATTTATGTGGAGATATATATATATATATATATACACACACACACACACACACACACACCATGGAATACTACTCAGTCATATAAAAGAATAGGATTTTACCATTTGCAGCAACATTGATGGACTTGGAGAGCATGATAAGTGAAATGAGTCAGACAGAAAAAGATAGTTTATAAATATGATATCACTTATATGTGGAATCTGAAACATAAAACAAACTAGTGAATATATTAGTAAAAAAGAGACTCATAAATAAATTATTGGTTACTATTGGAGAAAAAGAAGAGAGGAGAGGCAACATAGAGGTAAGAGATTAAGAAAGTGAACATGCCCGACTCTTTGCAATCCCATTAACTGTAGCCCAACAAGCACCACTGTCCATGGACTTCTCCAGGCAAGAATACTGGAGTGGGTAGCCATTTCCTTCTCCAGGGGATCTTTCTGATCCAGGGATTAAACCCAGGTCTCTCACACTGCAGGCAGATTCTCTATCATTTGAGCCACCAGGGAAGCCCATAAGAGGTAAAATTATGAGTAAAATAGATTATAAGAATATATTGCACAACATGCAGAATATAGCCAATATTTTATATCAGGCCTGACTGTTCAGTTCTTAGCACAAGTTGACAATTGTGGCTAAACAAAATACATGAATGTTAAGATATCTAGTCAGCCAGACGTTCATAGATGATCTACCAGCATCACTGAACAAAAGAACTGTACAAAACATCCCATTCTTGTCTGCTTTTTTTAACAGAATATGAGAAAGACATTTTGGTGTGGTATTCATCTCGATGATTCTCAGCCCCAAACACTGCCTGGCATATTTGTTTTGCAAAATTAAAATTAATTGAGAAATAATATTAAAGAATCAAAAATGACTTTTCTGTAGTACAGTCATGTCACAAGTTTTGATTCCTAGCTTCACATTTATTTTAATTGCTGAATTTAATCTTCAATATGTTTAACATTTTAAGCTATATGTGTGATACTAATTCTCTTTCTGCAGAGATCAAATGAAAAGATATTATTATAGATACTACTTTTAGATATGATTTAATTTAATGGTATATGGGATTCAACAATTGAAAATATTAGAAACTGAGTTACATACATTTATGTGGAGCAAAATCTGGATATACTTTTGTAAACAGGGCATTACATGTTATACTGTGATTTTGTGAGATAGATACCTTATATTTTTAAGCTACTGTAAGCTGTTAATGAGTCAGAAAAATGTGACTGTATGTTTAAAACTTCTACAAAAGATATGCTCTGACTTACAGCACTACAGAAAAAAATTGTTTCCTAGAGAATATGACATTTATGTAGAAATTTAGCATAATTGAATTATAAGGGCATGGATATTTTTATTAGGGAAAAAATTAGCCTTTAGTATTCCATATAGCCTCTCCTGCTTCTCACTATGATGTTACTAAAGTCTTTTGAGAGTTAGCAATTTCTTGGTGACATTCAAATATTTCAGACATCAAAAATTCCTCAGAGTTCTTTCCACTCCTGATTTAGTATTGTCCAATAAAACTTTCTCAATCATGGTACAATTAAGTGTACTAAACTCATGTCCACTGAGTTGGTGATGCCATCAAACCATGCCATTCTCTGTCATCCCCTTCTTCTCCTTCACTAAATCTTTCCCAGCTTCAGGGTCTTTTCCAATGAGTCAGTTCTTTCCATCAAGTGGCCAAAGTATTGGAACTTCAGCTTCAGCATCAGTCCTCCCAATGAATATTCAAGACTGATTTCCTTCACGATGGACTGGTTGGATCTCCTTGCAGTCCAAGGGACTCTCAAGAGACTTCTGCAACACCATAGTTCAAAAGCAGCAATTCTTCAGTGCTCAGCTTTCTTATGGTCCAACTTTCACATCCATACATGACTAGTTGAAAACCATCCTCCTCCTCCTAAGTTGCTTCAGTCGTGTCCGACTGTGCGACCCCATAGACCTCAGTCCACCAGGATCCCCCATCCCTGGGATTCTCTAGGCAAGAATACTGGAGTGGGTTGCCATTTCCTTCATAGCTCTGACAAAATGGACATTTGTTGGCGAAGTAATGTTTCTGCTTTTTAATATGCTGTCTAGGTTGGTCATAACTTTTCTTCAAAGGAGTAAGCATCTTTTAATTTCATGGCTGAAGTCACCATCTGCAGTAATTTTGGAGCTTCCCAAAATAAAATCTGTCAGTTTCCATTGTTTCCCCATCTATTTGCCATGAAGTTATGGGACAGGATCCCATGATCTTAGTTTTTTGAATGTTGAGTTTTAAGCTAGCTTTTTCACTCTCCGTCATCAAGAGGCTCTTTAGTTCCTCTTTGTTTTCTGCCGTAAGAGTGGTGTCATATGCATGTCTGAGGTTATTGGTATTTCTCCCAACAATCTTGATTCCAGCCTGTGCTTCATCCAGCCCAGCATTTCACATGATGCATCCCGAATATTCATTGGAAGGACTGATGCTGAAGCTGAAACTCCAATACTTTGACCACCTGATACAAAGAACTGACTCATCGGAAAAGACCCTGATGCTGGGAAAGATTTAAGGTGGGAGGAGAGGGGGACAAGAGAGGATGAGATGGTTCGATGGCATCATCAACTCAATGAACATGAGTTTGAGTAAACTCTGGGAGTTGGTGATAGACAGGGAGGCCTGGCGTGCTACAGTCCATGAGGTTGCAAAGAGTTGGACATGACCAAGTGGCTGAACTGAACTGAATTCAACATATAAATTAAATAAGCAGAGTGAGCTTTCACCCCTGGATAAAATTAAGTCAACTTTAAAACTATCATTGTACAGAAATAAGAAAAGAATAAAATTCAACAAATTTTGGGGCTCTTGTCATTCATAAGTCACATATGAGATAAAAGCCATGTATGAGGGAAAAAAATCACAATTTTCTACTTTCCGAGATACCCCTAGAACAAATAATTTAGTGTCTAAATTGCAAAATTACAGTTGAGTATCTTTGGATAACATTTTAGTCCTCACATCTTTGATGAGAGTTGCTCCGTGTGCATGTACTGAATATCAGAGCACAATAAAGCTGTGCTAGGATTCCCAGGTCCAGCAGTCAATTCAGTCTATGTGCATCATATAGTCTACAACTCGGAAAAAGTACAAATTACTGTAAGTTATGTTCAAGTTGCTCACAATCTGAACAGAGGTTACACTATAGTTGAATATAATTTCTATAAGGAAAAAATAAAGTATATATCTTTCTTGAGGACAAAGAGAATAATTTCCTCTGCTTCTGATTCTGTTTGCTGAGTTATCTAATTCTAGTATCTGACAGCAGCAGTTAATATTTGCTTCATAATGTGGTTATGAACAGTAACGTTAAAAGAAATGGTCACAAAATCCCTCCCAACTGCCTATCAGAATGGCTCCTCATGAGCATTCATGATGAATTTTATCATCCTGTGGGTGTTGCATGTCTAAGTTGTTAGGATACATTTTGCATGTAAGAAGAACTGTAGCACCTATGTGAAGGCAATGGGTAAAGCATTAAACTTGTCTGGGTATCAGCCATAGTGGGGTGACAGGATACTAGGCAGGATAAGGCACAACCTGGGGAAATAGATGTAGCTACGAAAGGTTTACAATGGCAAGCATTCAAAGATTTTGAAACATAGACAAGGAATAACATAGAATGTCAATGAGGAGCTGGTTTGTGGTGAGGGTTAATGGGAAATAATAGAGATGGCAGAGAAAATGGAATTGTCAAAGGGATCAGGTCTGCCTAAACAAGTTGGCAAATATTTGTCATCTGGGAAGTCTATCATTAAGAAATAGAAGATGGCTCGGGATAAAGGTAGGACTATAATGCTGAAGGGATTAAAGAATTTAAATGGGCAACTAAAATTCAGTGGAACAAGGCTGAAGCCTTCTTATCAGAATTAGGATGCAGGGTCAGGACTGGACTAGTAGTATGGTTGCTGTGATAGAGTTAAGGTTTCTCTTGTGGCTCAGATGGTAAAAGAATCTGCCTACAATGCAGGAGACCTCGGTTTAATCCCTGGGTTAGGAAGATCTCCTGGGGAAGGGAATGGCTACCTACTCCTGTATTCTTGCCTGGAGAAGAATTCTATGGACAGCTTGGCAGACTACAGTCCTTAGGGTTGCAAAGAGTTGAACATAACTGACTAAAAAAAAAAAAAAAACACACACATAAACACACACACACACACACACCCCATCTTTTTTTGGTTTCTCAGGTAGCACTAGTNTCACATGATGCATCCCGAATATTCATTGGAAGGACTGATGCTGAAGCTGAAACTCCAATACTTTGACCACCTGATACAAAGAACTGACTCATCGGAAAAGACCCTGATGCTGGGAAAGATTTAAGGTGGGAGGAGAGGGGGACAAGAGAGGATGAGATGGTTCGATGGCATCATCAACTCAATGAACATGAGTTTGAGTAAACTCTGGGAGTTGGTGATAGACAGGGAGGCCTGGCGTGCTACAGTCCATGAGGTTGCAAAGAGTTGGACATGACCAAGTGGCTGAACTGAACTGAATTCAACATATAAATTAAATAAGCAGAGTGAGCTTTCACCCCTGGATAAAATTAAGTCAACTTTAAAACTATCATTGTACAGAAATAAGAAAAGAATAAAATTCAACAAATTTTGGGGCTCTTGTCATTCATAAGTCACATATGAGATAAAAGCCATGTATGAGGGAAAAAAATCACAATTTTCTACTTTCCGAGATACCCCTAGAACAAATAATTTAGTGTCTAAATTGCAAAATTACAGTTGAGTATCTTTGGATAACATTTTAGTCCTCACATCTTTGATGAGAGTTGCTCCGTGTGCATGTACTGAATATCAGAGCACAATAAAGCTGTGCTAGGATTCCCAGGTCCAGCAGTCAATTCAGTCTATGTGCATCATATAGTCTACAACTCGGAAAAAGTACAAATTACTGTAAGTTATGTTCAAGTTGCTCACAATCTGAACAGAGGTTACACTATAGTTGAATATAATTTCTATAAGGAAAAAATAAAGTATATATCTTTCTTGAGGACAAAGAGAATAATTTCCTCTGCTTCTGATTCTGTTTGCTGAGTTATCTAATTCTAGTATCTGACAGCAGCAGTTAATATTTGCTTCATAATGTGGTTATGAACAGTAACGTTAAAAGAAATGGTCACAAAATCCCTCCCAACTGCCTATCAGAATGGCTCCTCATGAGCATTCATGATGAATTTTATCATCCTGTGGGTGTTGCATGTCTAAGTTGTTAGGATACATTTTGCATGTAAGAAGAACTGTAGCACCTATGTGAAGGCAATGGGTAAAGCATTAAACTTGTCTGGGTATCAGCCATAGTGGGGTGACAGGATACTAGGCAGGATAAGGCACAACCTGGGGAAATAGATGTAGCTACGAAAGGTTTACAATGGCAAGCATTCAAAGATTTTGAAACATAGACAAGGAATAACATAGAATGTCAATGAGGAGCTGGTTTGTGGTGAGGGTTAATGGGAAATAATAGAGATGGCAGAGAAAATGGAATTGTCAAAGGGATCAGGTCTGCCTAAACAAGTTGGCAAATATTTGTCATCTGGGAAGTCTATCATTAAGAAATAGAAGATGGCTCGGGATAAAGGTAGGACTATAATGCTGAAGGGATTAAAGAATTTAAATGGGCAACTAAAATTCAGTGGAACAAGGCTGAAGCCTTCTTATCAGAATTAGGATGCAGGGTCAGGACTGGACTAGTAGTATGGTTGCTGTGATAGAGTTAAGGTTTCTCTTGTGGCTCAGATGGTAAAAGAATCTGCCTACAATGCAGGAGACCTCGGTTTAATCCCTGGGTTAGGAAGATCTCCTGGGGAAGGGAATGGCTACCTACTCCTGTATTCTTGCCTGGAGAAGAATTCTATGGACAGCTTGGCAGACTACAGTCCTTAGGGTTGCAAAGAGTTGAACATAACTGACTAAAAAAAAAAAAAAAACACACACATAAACACACACACACACACACACCCCATCTTTTTTTGGTTTCTCAGGTAGCACTAGTGCTAAAGAACTGGCTTGCCAATGCAGGAGACATAAGAGATACAAGTTCAATCCCTGGGTTAGGAACATTCCCTGGAGGATGAAATGGCAATCTACTGCAGTGTTCTTTTTTTAAAAAAATTGTTTACTTAAAAATTTTTTAATATAAATTTATTTATTGGAGGCTAATTACTTTACAATATTGTATTGGTTTTGTCATTTTTAATTGAAGGATAATTGCTTTACAGCATTGTGTTGGTTTCTGCGAAACATCTACGTGAATCAGCTGTAGGTATACATATTCCTGCCTGGAGAATCCCATGGACAGAGAAGCCTGGAGGGCTACAGTCATAGGGTCACAAAGAGTTGGACACGACTGAGTGACTGAGCACAATGCACGTACATCATCTTCCTATTTAAGACAGGGTTCGGTTCTAAAGACTTAATTTAGGGGAACTTATAGGTATGAATTCCCCTAATTCATACCACAGGTGGATGCAACGGTGCACAAGCGCTGCCAACAGGAGCTACCCCACGTCTGAGGTCAGGGGCAAAAGTCAGGAGGACCCCCCTGCCCAAGGGGCGGTGGCCAAGAGGAGCTACCCCATGTCCGAGGTCAGGGACAGAGGCTGAGAGTGCCAGGCTAGGATGGCACAGGAATGGCCGAGAGGAGCTACCCCATGTTCAAGGTCAGGGGCAGAGGCCAGGAGGAGCTACCCCCACGTCCAAGGTCAGGGGTGGCAGCCAAGAATGCCAGGCAGTGAAAGCGCAGGAGCAGCAGAGAGGAGCTACTCCACATCTGAGGCCAGGGGGGACAGCCGGGAGGGGCTACCCCATGCCCAAGGCCAGGGGCGGCGGCTTAGAAGAGCAACCCCATGTCCAAGGAGCAGTGGCTGCGTGGGCACAGGAGGCCTAGAGGAGCTACTCCATGTTCAAGGTCAGTAGGGACAGCGGTGAGGAGATACCCCTCATCCAAGGTAAGGAGCAGCAGCTGCGCTTTGCTGGAGTAGCTGTGAAGAGATACCCCATGTCCAAGGTAAGAGAAACCCAAGGAAGATGGTAGGTGTTGCAAGAGGGCATCNTTTCTTTGGAAGGAATGATGCTCAAGTTGAAACTCCAGTACTTTGGCCACCTCATGCGAAGAGTTGACTCTTTGGAAAAGACTCTGATGCTGGGAGGGATTGGGGGCAGGAGGAGAAGGGGATGACAGAGGATGAGATGGCTGGATGGCATCACTGACTTGATGGTCATTAGTCTGAGTGAACTCCAGGAGTTGGTAATGGACAGGGAGGCCTGGTGTGCTGCGATTCATGGTGTCTCAAAGAGTCGGACATGACTGAGGGACTGAACTGAAGCGAACTTATGTAGACACATTATTGCTTACCAGGTAGACTAGATATATCTCATTTGTTTACTGACTCTACATATATCTTTTCAGTGAGTTATTGATGAGATTGTAACTCTAGAGTGGTAGAGCAAAACAGTTAGAAAATCATAATGAAAGATCATCAATAACTTTGTGAATGCATTCACAGCCTGCCAATTGAATATATTATTTGTGCAACACTGCTTTCAATATATATTATGTCATCATATGGGAGTTGTTGGAGATTTATTTCACTTCTCTGGAGGAATCTTGTTTCAAACAATTGTTTCTCACCTCTTAGAGGACTGGCAATTCTACCTCAAAACATAATTACCAGCTTCACCCAGGATAATTCAGTTCCCCATTTCTGAAACCCCCCCTTTTTTTCCTGTCACACCATTGAGTTTTCTAGAATATATTTGAACCTTACAGTGTATGTGTTTATAGGGTGTGTTTGTGGTGCATGCGTATAGGAGTTGGAAACCAGTACAGGATTATCAGTTTATATTTTACACAGGCAAGACTATTTTGTTAACTACTATTTCCTATCACTGTTATTATAATAGAAAGTTTTTAACACTATCACTAAATTGCCGAAACAACATCTCAGAATGATCATATTAGCACATCATTCTTCTTTAAGTTCAATACATTCAGCTTTGTGACAAACTCATATATTGCTACTATTTTTTTTCCATTTCACCTCAGACTGTTGAACTGAAGACATGAATGAAATGTTTTGAAGAGCAATCTCAATACTAGTAGATAAAGAATGTGTAATAAACAAAAGTAGTAACGGGCACACTACTATTAAACTATTAATCCTTCAGAGAGTAGCTGGATGGCTCATTTTACAAGAATCATCTCTTTTCTTACAATTCTAATATTTGTGGATACACTTCATTTTTTATAAAGAATAGGAGGGCTCTGAGACAAGTTACTACTATGACTAATTCTAATCTAAAAGAAAGAATGATCTGGAGGTCAGGGTAGTTGTACAAACTTGCTAACTGTTCCTAGAGTATGAGCATGGCCCAAATTCTTCATGAAATATTCTCTGCACCTACATTTAGAAGGTTTAAGAGTTTCCTTTCAC
>SJYA01000065.1:104389-121458 GCA_006410615.1 Neotragus moschatus | reverse complement strand
GTACAGGATTATCAGTTTATATTTTACACAGGCAAGACTATTTTGTTAACTACTATTTCCTATCACTGTTATTATAATAGAAAGTTTTTAACACTATCACTAAATTGCCGAAACAACATCTCAGAATGATCATATTAGCACATCATTCTTCTTTAAGTTCAATACATTCAGCTTTGTGACAAACTCATATATTGCTACTATTTTTTTTCCATTTCACCTCAGACTGTTGAACTGAAGACATGAATGAAATGTTTTGAAGAGCAATCTCAATACTAGTAGATAAAGAATGTGTAATAAACAAAAGTAGTAACGGGCACACTACTATTAAACTATTAATCCTTCAGAGAGTAGCTGGATGGCTCATTTTACAAGAATCATCTCTTTTCTTACAATTCTAATATTTGTGGATACACTTCATTTTTTATAAAGAATAGGAGGGCTCTGAGACAAGTTACTACTATGACTAATTCTAATCTAAAAGAAAGAATGATCTGGAGGTCAGGGTAGTTGTACAAACTTGCTAACTGTTCCTAGAGTATGAGCATGGCCCAAATTCTTCATGAAATATTCTCTGCACCTACATTTAGAAGGTTTAAGAGTTTCCTTTCACTAGTTCTGCCTTATCAGCTTTCTACATTCTGGTGGTATCTCTTGCTTTGCGATAACTTCAAATTTAGTCTTACTATGTAGTCTTGGGATTGATTTTCTTTTGGATGGTCTTGTTCTTGAACTTAATTTTTACCAAACTTTCAGCAACACCTGACTTCAAATTTTAAAACCCACAAGTTAGTTCTGCCCTCTACTTTCTTGTCTAATCTCAGCTCTGGGACACACTTATAAGAGCCAGAGGACTTCTAGTTCTCTGAAAATGACCTTCATGTCTGAAGGTAGAAACAATTGCATTTTACTACTGTATAACTAGATTAAACACTAGGTCTGTTCTCTATTTTTATCCCAGCCTTACTGAAGAAGTATTATTTCTGAGCAAAACTCTCTAGCAGGTAGAGTCTTGATTTCAAGTTAGGTAATACATAATAAACTTATAGATTTCTGGATGCTTTGAGGACTAAGTTTGAATTTGGCATGCTTGATCCAACAATGGATATTAGTTAAGTGTCTACTGTTAGAGTTACACTCGATCCATGGTTATGGACATTCCTTTGAGAAGTGATGCTGACTGTCTCTTGCTCTATATCATCTCTTGTAGGTTTGATTTCCTGTGGCTGAATGCTCATGAGTTGATTCTAGAAAAACCTAGAATTTCCAGCCATCTTCAGACTTCAGAAACCACTGTTGTTTTGGACCACCAACAATTCACTCAATGCTTACTACCCCTTATGCCAAATGCTTACTACTCCTTATGCCAAAGATAATAAGCAAATTTGTCAGCTGTGGAGAAGTGTTATTAACACTGAAGCAAAGAAGCTGTTTCTCACCGAGGTCTAATTTGTGGCAGGAAGCCAAAATTACATGCTGTCTCCTCTCCAGATTCTGTTCACAAGTGGCATGAAAAACAGAGTTTCACTCTGGGAGATCCATCACTCAGAAAATCATAGCCATCTAGGGGTGCCTGTAGTTTGACATTACTTGTCAGCTTTGGTTAGAAACAGACAACTACATGTCATGTCACCTATGAGCAGGTCAGTTGTCAGGGAAGTTTCAGAACCAATTCGCAGAAAACCCAACTCAGTTTAAGTTAGGAAATAAAAGGAAATTTATGGTTCAGAAAATTGATAAAGGTTAGTGAAAGTATTGGTTACTCAGGCATATCTGACTCTTTGCAAACCCGTGGACTGTATCCTGCCAGGCTCCTCTGTTCATGGAATTTTTCAGGCAAGAATACTGGAGTGGGTTGCCATTCCCTTCTCCAGGGGATCTTCCCAACCCAGGGATCAAACCTGGGTCTCTTGCATTGCAGGCAGAGGCTTTATCAACTGAAGGTGGCTCTAATTTAAGGCCCAGTTGAATCAGTGTTAAAATGGTGTGATCACAACTTGGTATTCTTTGGTTATAAGTTGTTTTATGTCAGTAGTATTGGTTCATGTGGGTCTAGTATGTTATTTTCCCAAACCACTTCCAAAACCATGTTCCCGTGGCTTGTATTTGTTTACATACTTTGTCCAAGAATTGAAGACATTGAAATGTGATGGGCAACTAGTTAGGTTTGACTCATATTCTCTTCTTTTGGAGATAGGAGTGAAATCTTACCTAAACAAATGGATTAAAGTGGGAAGTGTGTCAATGTCCAGAGAAAAACTTAGTTATTAATTCAAGAAATAGGATGGATGGTGGCATCCTATTTATAGGATGAATATTGGTGGCATGAACAACTGGTGTCCAGAAAGAAATAAATAACAGTGGCTGGATAGTAGCTATGAATTGAGTTGTGCCATGAAGAACTAAAGTTCAAAGTTGGTAAATTGTCCCCTCCTGATCTCTCCTCCCAGAAAACAAAACAAAACAAAACTGTTGACTACTTCCTGTCTTTTAATTGTTTATATATATATATATATATATATGATTTCTATAACTTAAATTTGGTACCCATGTTCTTTTTAGTTTGCATAGTGGAAAATGATCTCTGGTGGTGCAGTGGTAAGGAATCTGCCTGTCAATGCAGGATTTAAGGGTTTGATCCCTGGGTCAGAAATATTCCCTGGAGAAGGGAATGGTTACCCACTCCAGTATTTTTGCCTGGAAAATTCCATGGACAAAGGAGGCTGGTGGGCTACAGTTCATGGGGTCAGAAAGAGTTTTGGACATGACTGAGCATGCACAGATGCACATACATAGTTTTATGATTCTAAGTAAGAAGTAACCCTTTACTTTGCAAATTCAAAATAGATAAAATAATTTTGTTTTAAAATCATTAAAAACTCACATGGCATTGAAATATGTATAATATCATATAAGAAACGAATCGCCAGTCTAGGTTCGATGCAGGATACAGGGTACTTGGGGCTGGTGCACTGGGATGACCCAGAGGGATGATATGGGGAGGGAGGTGGGAGGGGGGTTCAGGAGTGGGAACTTATGTACACCCGTGGCAGATTTATGTTGATGTATGACAAAACCAATATAGTATTGTAAAGTAAAAAAAAAACAAACAAAAAACCTCACTTGTCCAAAGTTAATGCTCAGATATGCTTACTCAATTCCTTTTTAACTTTTCTTCTAAGGAATCTATGATCTTGCCAGTTGTTCATTCCATGTTGATCTTGTTCAGTCTCTAAGTTGTATCTNAAAAAAAAAACAAACAAAAAACCTCACTTGTCCAAAGTTAATGCTCAGATATGCTTACTCAATTCCTTTTTAACTTTTCTTCTAAGGAATCTATGATCTTGCCAGTTGTTCATTCCATGTTGATCTTGTTCAGTCTCTAAGTTGTATCTGACTCTTTGGGCCCCATGGACTGTAGCATACACCTATCAGTTCAGTTCAGTTCAGTCACTCAGTCGTGTCCGACTCTTTGCGACTCCATGAATTGCAGCATACCAGGCCTCCCTGTCCAACACCAACTCCCAGAGTTCACTCAGACTCCTGTCCATGGAGTCAGTGATGCCATCCAGCTATCTCATCCTCTGTCATCCCCTTCTTCTCCTGCCCCCAATCCCTACCATAATCAAAGTCTTTTCCAGTGAGTCAACTCTTCTCATGAGGTAGCCAAAGTACCAGAACTTCAGCTTTAGCATCATTCCTTCCAAAGAAATCCCATGGTTGATCTCCTTTAGAATGGACTGGGTGGATCTCCTTTCAGTCCAAGGGACTCTCAAGAGTCTTCTCCAGCAACACACTTCAAAAGCATCAACTCTTCGGCACTCAGCCTTCTTCGCAGTGAGGCACAAAGCTAGATGCTGCTTGATAAACAGTATATAAAATATGAGTTTTGCTTTTCAGATGTTTATAATCTAATTAAATTTTCAGTGTTGCCAAAGGACCAACCAAGAAGAAAGTCAACAGATGCTTGGAAATGCTCTTGGTCTCTCTAAAGGGCTTCTTCACATAAGTTAATTTGATGCCTACAAAGGACTAGTAAAAAATTAAATGAGTGTTCCATTTAGAATTTCCAAACCATGTGAGAAACCACCTTCAAAACCTCAAAACCAGAGAAAACTGTACAGTCCCTGAGAATGTACAAAGAGCTTAGGCATGAAATAGAATATAATTGTAGGAGTGTGAATAATTAGCCTTCCAAATCACAAGTGCTTTCAACACAGGATATGCCTTTAGTCGCCCCAGTAAAGAGGTTAATGATTAAATTGTTTTTCCATTTCAAACTTACTTTTCAGATCTTTATTCTATTTCAAAATTTCCATAATGAGCATGTTGTGCCTGTCACAACTTGACTTCATTGCTGAAACTTTCATGTTCCTATCATTTACTTTCATCCCCAAAGTCTTAAACTTCCAGTCACTCCCTATAATTACTTCTCCCAGTCACACCTGTCATTAATCATCTCAGAAGAGCCCCTGCAAAGTCAAAACATTTGAAGGACATAAAAAAGATGTAAAGCCTCTGATGGCATCGCCTGTGTTAGCTTACATGAATTGGAAAAATATTGAGCTTTCTCCCCAAAGGACGATTATTGACCCAGCTGGGACCTCAAATAACAAAGCAATAGTCTGAGCAAGAAGAATTCTATTTACTATGCAGATTTATACTTATGTTTTCATATAGGCTTAAAAAAAGACTCTTGAATGAAACAGAAGGAAAAAAAAAAAAAAAGAACAAGAAAAGATCCTTAACTTTACTCTGCCAAATACTTCTTGACAGTTACAGTTTTAAAATACCTCAAAATATGACATGTTCTTCTCTAGACACTGGTCACTTTCTATGAGCATAACAGAATTTTAGATGCCTTTTATAAGACAAAAACCTCAGTGAACATTTTAATCTTAGACCCCTAAGCAAATATTTATGGTGATTTCCACCCGCAAGTACCTACAGACATAACTGACAAAACTATAAACTAAATATGGAAACTGGCTGGCAGTAAACTTGGCAGTAGTTGTCACGATGAGTGGTACTTGGTGTAGTTTCTTTGCCTTTGTGGAATTATAGGGGTTAGATGAGGAGGAGCTATGATATGACCATCAACTGATTTTCATTTACTCAACAAGTCTACCAGACCACTTCCCAGGACAAAACCGTTATCTCAGTTGATGTCTTAGCCAACCAAAGCTAGATTGGATGTTAATTTGATGATGACTTAGAAATTATTTGTCTTATTTTTTAATATTTGGAAGTTAATTCTTTTTTTTAAATTGATTTTTTTTTCAACTTATGGCTGTGCTGGGTCTCTGTTGCTATGCCTGGGCTTTCTCTAGTTTTGGCAAGCAGGAATTACTCTTCATTGTGGTCCTTGAGCTTATGACTGCAGTGGCCTCTCTTGTGGGGCATGGGCTCTAAGGAGCGGGGCTTCAGTAGTTGGGGCTCCCGGACTCTAGAGCACAGGCTCAGTAGTTGTGGCACACAGGCTTAGGTGCCACGTGGCATGTGATTTCTTCCCTAACTAGGGAACAAACTCATGTCTCCTCATTGGCAGATGGATTCTTTACCACTGATCCACCAGGGAAGCTTAAGGGAGGTAAACTCTAAAAAAATCTATTTGGTACTTTTTTTTTTTTTAACTATCCTATGCTATTATCTTCACCCTATTTATACAAATATTATCACTTGGCATCAAAAGTTACAACTTATATGTGAAGTGAAAGTCTCTCGGTCATGTCTGACTCTGCAACCTTTTGGGCTATACAATTTTAACCCTTTGGAATTCTTCAGGCTAGAATACTGGAATGGGTAGCCTTTCCCTTCTCCAGAGCATCTTCCCAACCCAGGGATTGAACCCAGGTCTTCCGCATTGCAGGTGGATTCTTTACCAGCTGAGCCACAAGGGAAGCCTCAGAATACTGGAGTGGGTAGCCTATGCCTTCTCCAACTGATCTTCCCAACCCAGGAATAGAATCAGGGTCTCCTGCATTGCAGGAGGATTCTTTACCAGCTGACCGATTATGAGGGAAGCCCAAGTTACTTGTAATGATTGAGAAATCTAAATCATTTTGGATATTGGTATTCAAAGAAATTAGGGATGATAGGATTGTTTCAATAAAGACTGAACAAGGAAAACAAGTGGGAGTAATTAGACTAAGCAATAATATACATAGACTGTTCTTTATGAAGTTTCTGATTAATTACATGGAACATTGTGATAAGGAGTTCTTGATAGATATATTCTTATTCCTTAGGAAGTAGAATGAATGGTTCTAAGAATTCTTAGACTTAACTCCTGACCATGGTTAAGTGTTAGTAAATCTTTTAGCTAGAAATAAAAAGACCCTATGTCCCCCCCCACCACCTTTTTTTTTTGTGTTTGTGATATAAGTGACATTAGATTCTTGTTGAACCTTTTCAGTAAATATACATCTGACCTTCTCAACTCTTGTGTTGGCAATGATTTTACATTTCTCCTTTCTCTAAGTCACGTGATACAAATATGTCTTTCTAAACTTTACATGACTAAAGTTAAATTTTGGTGGTTTCTTTTGACATTTTTCATCAAATGCTTAACTCATGTGTTTTCTAACAGTATTAAGATTCTATAAATGTAATGCAACTAAAAAACTATCCTGTGAAAATAATATAATACAAAAAAGCATAAAAGTACACATATGAAATATTTGGTGTAGTAATCATATACAACTCACATTAGATTCTTCTAAAACTTAGTATGTGCCTGAGTACCATGGTCTTCAGCTGTCAGCCTCCTGAGCTCATATCAGTATCCATCTGGCATATGTTAGTGATATGTATCTTGATGTATGATGGTATATTGGTTTCACAGATGATTCATTTCTTTCCCAGCCTTCATTGCATTAAATGCAACTACTATGCACCCAGTTGCTTAATCCTGAAATATGAGAGCTGACCTTGACTCTACATTTCCTTACTTCCCCACATCTGGCATATCAACAAACCCCAATTGTTCGTTTATTCAAGGTCCCCAGAGGAAACAGATTTCATCCCAAAAGGTTCAAATGAAAAGACTTCAATAAAAAAAAGATGAGTTTCAGTGGTGTGAGAATTATTAAACAGATAAAGAACAGTGAGGCAAACAGAGATTAATAACAGTAGGAGGCCAATAATGTCCCAGGGGCTGAATGGATAAAGGGAGAAAGGAATATTATCAGAATCAGGAAGACCTGAGAAGATGGACTAGATGGGGAGAAATCATAGTTATGAGGAAATGCAGGTATTATCAGAGATTGAGGCTGGAAGTAGGGAGTGTGTAGGAGAGGGAAAAATACCTTCACATCTTCTAATTTTCTACCAGCATATCCTGTTGATTAAAACCAAATGGAAGACATCTGGAAAGGGAGCATGGACGATGCAGTAAGGAAGATCAGCCTCCTAACTGCAGAGTAGAGCAGAGAAGATGAAAAAGTTTTGGGAGCTAATAGGATAAATTGACAATATATGGCATGTTGTACCTTAAAAGTATAGCCAAAATTATTCCTCTTGATTTCATTTTGTTGTAAAAATACTCTAAGCCAGTGTCACATCTCACTTGGCCCTTTTCTTTTTCTTTTTTTTTTTTTAATATAAATTTATTTATTTTAATTGGAGGTTAATTACTTTACAATATTGTATTGGTTTTGCCATACATCAACATGAATCCCAACTACTCATTCCATAACTGCATGATTACCTCTCAACAACAGATTTTATAAAATTATTAATTTCTCCTGCTTAAAACTCTTTAATAGCTCTCTGTTACACTTATAAAACCCAAATTTCTCACTGTGCAGTAGGCACAAGGCATAGCGTTGAAAAAGAACAAAGTGGCAGTAGATTCAGAATTTTTTTCCTAAGGTTTTCTATGTTGTTGATGGAAGCTACACTAAACTTTCCCATTTGAGCCTATTAACAGTCATAGCCACAATTCTTGTCTAGACTGCTTATTTATTCACACTGAAAAGAAAGATCTTCCCATGACGTGTTGAGGGAATGAAAAATACCTTTGATTGTTTATGTTTTATTTAAAATTTTATAATGAAAATTTACCGCTTTTCTCAAGGCTTCTCATAAAATTATAAAATATGAAATTTAAAATATAATTGAGAAAGTCATTGGTACAACTTTCCAAGTACAAGAGGGGGAAAAGTGAGTCTCAGAAATATGAGTGGATTTTTTCCATGTCAATAGAGCTAGGTAATATTGAATTCTGTTTTAGAACCCAGTTCCTTCAATTTCCAAGTCAGTTTTCCAATAATTATATTGATTTTCTTCATAGCTGATGACTAGTTTCTTATATCTAATACCTTTGAGGACATAGAGTGTGATGCCTTTGCAATACTTGATATTTATTTTTAATTCTTTAGTTTTTGCTTTAAAAACAATGTAATAAAATATATCTCCCTTTTTGCTTTTATCAAATGCACTCAGATTAAAATAAATTGTTCGGTCACTAGAAATAGAATCTTGACAGCCACTAGCTAGTGTTTGGAAAAGTTCAGGATGAGAATGAGTATGTTGCTATTATGTTTGTCAGTGCTGTGGCAGCTAATAACACACCTCTAGGTTTCCGAATCATTGCAGCCATGTGCACTGAAGCTTCTCATAGCAATCAGCTTGTAAGAGTCTACTGTCGCCACAATGAGTTTTTATCAAGGTCATGTGAAATTTGTCTTTAAATTTATTGTTGTTTGTCATGATGAATGTATACATGTTGACAGTAGTGAACAGGTTTGGTTTGGAAGCATGAAAACTGCCAGTATTTTCTCATAGAAAACTAAATACCTAACAGGCATGAATCTATCTAAAAACAGCTACTCCAAAAGAACAATTTTACAATTCAGCTGTATTTTAGGTGAAAGCATTCTTATGATTTGCTTAAACTCTTCTTGGTACAATTAGGACAATGGAGTTATTTTTAGACTGTAATCAAATATGCTTAGTCACTCAGTCATGTCCAACTCTTTGCGGCCCCATGGACTCTAGTCCGCCAGTCTCCTCTGACCAGGGAATTCTCCAGGAAAGAATACTGGAGTGGGTACCCATTCCCTTCTCCAGGGAAACTTCCTGACCCAGGGATCAAACTTGCACCTTCTGCATTGCTGGCAGATTCTTTACCATCTGAGCCATCAGGGAAGACCCATATAATCGAATAGTTATCAAACTAGAATCATTTGCCTGTTATCAATGTTTTAGTTTTTCTTTTTTTCAGAAATACCTCTTTTCTATATCATTGCTTTGTACTGCTTTTAATTCTCACCCACAACTTATCATAACACAAGAAAAGTTTGCTAGGTGTCTATTACATACCAATCACTGTGCCAATAATTATAAAGATTAATAGGCCATAGTTAATGTACTCAAGAAATAAATATAACAGAGAATCCAGGTAGTATTATGAAAGATGAAAATCAACCCTGAATATTCATGGGAAGGACTAGTGCTGAAACTCAAGCTCCAATACTTTAGCCACCTGATGCGAAGAACCAATTCATTGGAAAAGATCCCAATTCTGAGAAACACTGAAGGCAACAGGAGAAAGGGGAGACAGAGGATGAAGTATTGGATAGCATCACGGACTCAACGGATGTGAGTTCGGGGAAACTCTGGGAGATAGTGAAGGACAGGGAAGCCCAGTGTGCTGCAGTCCATGAGGGTCGCAAAGAGTCAGATACAACTTTGTGACTGAACAATAACAAATAAAAGATGAAGGGCATTTACTTACTCATTTATTTAGTAATTTATTAAATGATACATGCTTAGCACTGCTAGTTTCTATGGATACAAGGATAAATGACTAAGCCTCTATCCTCAATTTCACCATCTATTGGGATCAATATACACAGAAATCAGTGTAACACACTATGACTATGTGTAAGTATAGAGATATGCAAACAGTTATGGGTGCACAGAGAAAGAGGAGCTGTTTCAGACTTAGAGGGTCAGGGAAACCTCTCTGGAAAAGTTACTACTTACATGGTAGAACACAAGTAATAAAGATATCAAAATTAGAAGCAACATGGTGCACCTTGGGGATCTACTAGCAGTTGTGATTAACATAGAGTAAAACACAATATAGAGAGTACTGAGAGGAAAGACCAGAGAGTTGATTTTGAAGGGCAAGATTTTGAAGGACTTTGAATGTCATATCAGAGACATTGACATTTGTCCTTTGGTCAAAGAATAATAATAACATGGTTTTGAGCAGATAAGCAGCATAATTATATTTGTATTTTCATATACCATCATGTCAGTATATTAGATATTAAGTTTCTCAGTACAGAATGCAAAGTAGAGAGCTGAGTTACAAGACTGATGCATTACAGCAGGCCAGTGATGACCACAGATTAAAGAGATTGGTAGAATATATGAATAAAAGGTTTATAAATTATAAAGGATCATGCTTACATGGCAAGAGTTTGTGATTGATTGCAATTATATTAGAGAAATAAGGAAAAGAAATGAATCAGTCTTATGCCTAGATCTCCAAGAGAAAAAAATCAAGAAAAGCAATAGAGGTTTTTTTTGAAAATGGAAAAGGATGATGAGCTTGATTTTAGATATAGACTATAAATTTCCGAAGGGCAGAAAGAAGTATGCTTTGTTAATAACTATATGCTTGGTGACTAGCACAGTTCATACTACACTTTGGGCATTTCATATATACATATATATACACATATTATATATATATATACTATTAAATAGACACATATATATGATATAATGACAAATGAATATTGAAGTGTGTTTGTAATATTAATATTGATTTGAAATATTTACCAGTTTTTTATATATGCATCTGAGACTTAGAAAAAAGAAATGATTAATGTAAGACTTAGAAGTCTGGGTTAAACTTGTACTGGAAACCATGAACATATAGGTGGTGATTGAAAACAACAGAATGGATGGTATCAGAAAGAGTGAATAATGATAATTTCAATGTGCTAAAAAACCAGAGAGAGAGAGAGAGAGAAAGAGAGAGGAGGAGTCCTAGAGTTACAGGGAGAATCAGAGAATCATATCTGTGTCACAAATATGAATGAGTAAGGATTTTAGGAGAGTTTAATAATATCAGATACAATGAAGAGATTCTAGGCATGATTTAAAGTATGTTCTTGATTTGGTAATTAGGAAAAATCAAGTTCAGTGGAATATAAGAAGAACCCAGATCAAATAATAAGTGCTGAAGAATAAATAGGTTGTCAGGAAGTAAACTCAGCATGTTTAGATTACTCTTGGAAAGAAAATGGCTTGAAGATGAGTGTGGTGGTAATTTTGCATCTGAAGATGAGATTTTTCAATGATAGTCTTAAAGATGAAAATAGGATGAAAAGCAGTTGAATGTGGCAATAGAAAGATGTTATGAAAGAGGGAAAGAATAAATAGAAAAAGAAACTACATGAAAAGAAATATGGTTTTCATAAATGATTAGGCACTGCAGAAATATGAAGATGAAACATATTTTTGTTAAAATGCTGGAAGGAAATTCACTCTTCAAAACTAGAAGAAAGAAAGATGAAGGTAAGTGAAGATATCAGTAAATGTTTGAATCATAGAGTGGACATTGTGTTAGTTCCTAAAATAAGAGACTAGTTTGCTTTCTGAGAGTTCTGAGATCAGAAACTGAGTATAGGGTTTGAAGAGATCTCCAAATAATTATTATTGGAGAACACCTAAAAGAGAAATAACTGAGGATAAATGGAAGGATTGACAGTCAGTACTCTGATACCCAACTGTGATCCAAGGGCAGACATTTGAAGTGATAATTCTGTGTAGATTTTCTTCCATAGCTCTCAGCCACTCTAGGCTTTGGACCAGTGAAAGTGGATAGCAATGTCAGCCAATGTGATACCTTTTTTCTGGTTGAGTACATTTTTAGGGGAAAAAGAAAAGAAGTTTAAAATGTGGTAAAAAAGTAATTTAATATTCATAGGTCTTAGGCTAAATCAGAAAAGAATAGATGTTTTGAGGAAGAAAATTGAGACATCAAGGGGTTATAACTCTCTACATATAAAGTTAAAGAGAAGCAGACGTGTGATTCATGAACTAAAGGTTAGAAAGTGCAGAAAGCTATGGTCAATATATAGTTGAATTCAGGATTTCAGAAGTAAATGTTGTAGGTGAAAAATATTATAAGGTATGGCCAGGAGAGTGAATGACACAAATACAGATGTCGAGTTACCAAACTGTGGGGCTAAAAATTTGGATAAATTTAACCAAGTGGATTTTGAAACCACCTAGATAACAACTCGGGGAGAAGGAAATGGCAACCCACTCCAGTATTCTTGCCTGGAGAATCCCAGGGACAGAGGAGCCTGGTAGNGAACTGAAGACATGAATGAAATGTTTTGAAGAGCAATCTCAATACTAGTAGATAAAGAATGTGTAATAAACAAAAGTAGTAACGGGCACACTACTATTAAACTATTAATCCTTCAGAGAGTAGCTGGATGGCTCATTTTACAAGAATCATCTCTTTTCTTACAATTCTAATATTTGTGGATACACTTCATTTTTTATAAAGAATAGGAGGGCTCTGAGACAAGTTACTACTATGACTAATTCTAATCTAAAAGAAAGAA
This sequence comes from Neotragus moschatus, assembly GCA_006410615.1. Lineage (NCBI taxonomy): Eukaryota > Metazoa > Chordata > Mammalia > Artiodactyla > Bovidae > Neotragus > Neotragus moschatus. The sequence continues at coordinate 108,862 of SJYA01000065.1, read as the reverse complement.
TGATCTGGAGGTCAGGGTAGTTGTACAAACTTGCTAACTGTTCCTAGAGTATGAGCATGGCCCAAATTCTTCATGAAATATTCTCTGCACCTACATTTAGAAGGTTTAAGAGTTTCCTTTCACTAGTTCTGCCTTATCAGCTTTCTACATTCTGGTGGTATCTCTTGCTTTGCGATAACTTCAAATTTAGTCTTACTATGTAGTCTTGGGATTGATTTTCTTTTGGATGGTCTTGTTCTTGAACTTAATTTTTACCAAACTTTCAGCAACACCTGACTTCAAATTTTAAAACCCACAAGTTAGTTCTGCCCTCTACTTTCTTGTCTAATCTCAGCTCTGGGACACACTTATAAGAGCCAGAGGACTTCTAGTTCTCTGAAAATGACCTTCATGTCTGAAGGTAGAAACAATTGCATTTTACTACTGTATAACTAGATTAAACACTAGGTCTGTTCTCTATTTTTATCCCAGCCTTACTGAAGAAGTATTATTTCTGAGCAAAACTCTCTAGCAGGTAGAGTCTTGATTTCAAGTTAGGTAATACATAATAAACTTGTAGATTTCTGGATGCTTTGAGGACTAAGTTTGAATTTGGCATGCTTGATCCAACAATGGATATTAGTTAAGTGTCTACTGTTAGAGTTACACTCGATCCATGGTTATGGACATTCCTTTGAGAAGTGATGCTGACTGTCTCTTGCTCTATATCATCTCTTGTAGGTTTGATTTCCTGTGGCTGAATGCTCATGAGTTGATTCTAGAAAAACCTAGAATTTCCAGCCATCTTCAGACTTCAGAAACCACTGTTGTTTTGGACCACCAACAATTCACTCAATGCTTACTACCCCTTATGCCAAATGCTTACTACTCCTTATGCCAAAGATAATAAGCAAATTTGTCAGCTGTGGAGAAGTGTTATTAACACTGAAGCAAAGAAGCTGTTTCTCACCGAGGTCTAATTTGTGGCAGGAAGCCAAAATTACATGCTGTCTCCTCTCCAGATTCTGTTCACAAGTGGCATGAAAAACAGAGTTTCACTCTGGGAGATCCATCACTCAGAAAATCATAGCCATCTAGGGGTGCCTGTAGTTTGACATTACTTGTCAGCTTTGGTTAGAAACAGACAACTACATATCATGTCGCCTATGAGCAGGTCAGTTGTCAGGGAAGTTTCAGAACCAATTCGCAGAAAACCCAACTCAGTTTAAAGTTAGGAAATAAAAGGAAATTTATGGTTCAGAAAATTGATAAAGGTTAGTGAAAGTATTGGTTACTCAGGCATATCTGACTCTTTGCAAACCCGTGGACTGTATCCTGCCAGGCTCCTCTGTTCATGGAATTTTTCAGGCAAGAATACTGGAGTGGGTTGCCATTCCCTTCTCCAGGGGATCTTCCCAACCCAGGGATCAAACCTGGGTCTCCTGCATTGCAGGCAGAGGCTTTACCAACTGAAGGTGGCTCTAATTTAAGGCCCAGTTGAATGAGTGTTAAAATGGTGTGATCACAACTTGGTATTCTTTGGTTATAAGTTGTTTTATGTCAGTAGTATTGGTTCATGTGGGTCTAGTATGNTGATGCTGGGAGGGGTTGGGGGCAGGAGGAGAAGGGGACGAGAGAGGATGAGATGGTTGGATGGCATCACTGACTCGATGGACATGAGTCTGAGTGAACTCCGGGAGTTGGTGATGGACAGGGAGGCCTGGTGTGCTGCAATTCATGGGGTCGCAAAGAGTCAGACACACTGAGTGACTGAACTGAGCTGAACTGAACATTGAGAGGCAATGATTAGAAATACATTAGAAATCTAAAGTAATGCTGGAGTTGTGGAGTTAGCCTAAATCCTAGGTGGCAAAGGACTTTCAAATAAGTTTCACCCGGCCCTAGAAATTGTGAGAATGGAACATTGCTGCTANTCATGGGGTCGCAAAGAGTCAGACACACTGAGTGACTGAACTGAGCTGAACTGAACATTGAGAGGCAATGATTAGAAATACATTAGAAATCTAAAGTAATGCTGGAGTTGTGGAGTTAGCCTAAATCCTAGGTGGCAAAGGACTTTCAAATAAGTTTCACCCGGCCCTAGAAATTGTGAGAATGGAACATTGCTGCTACTGCTTCTGCTAAGTTGCTTCAGTCGTGTCCAACTCTGTGCGACCCCATAGACGGCAGCCCACCAGGCTCCGCCACCTCTGGGATTCTCCAGGCAAGAACACTGGAGTGGGTTGCCATTTCCTTCTCCAATGCATGAAAGTGAAAAGTGAAAGTGAAATTGCTCAGTCGTGGCCGACTCTTAGTGACCCCGTGGACTGCAGCCTACCAGGCTCCTCTGTCCAAGGGATTTTCCAGGCAAGAGTACTGGCGTGGGATGCCGTTGCCTTCTCTGATTTAATTGTAGACAAAGTGCTAAATGTAAGAAACTATTCACATAATTTAAAACAAATGTAAGTTTGCCTCAGTTACCTATGTTTTTCAACTCTCATATTTTTGTTTGAATTACTTATTTTATCTGAAGCAATTCTATGTGTCTCTTTGCACTCACAGCTAGATTTGGATTCAGGGAAGTTGTTTCCTTTGCTTCTTGATACTCTGTCACACAGCTGGGCTCAGAACCCCCCAAAACTTCAAAAATCTTGAATAAAATGGTATGAGTTACATGTCAATTGCATTCAGAGGGGAGGAAAAGCATTTGGAGAGAATATGGAAAATTACGTAGCTGGCCTTTTCAATGATGAGAAGGCAGAATATTCCAGAAAGGAACTGTCTACCTCCCTCAGCTCTGTATTCTCTGATTAAGTCAAGAAAGCTCTTACTAAAGTGTATCTGAACTCCATAGATTGCACCAGAAAAATCTGCAAAGGGTTATATTATTACCAGAGGGAGAACACATAAAGATAATTGATGTACACAATAAATAGGAGTTCATGACAAGTCCTCAAGCAGTGCAACCTCAATGAAAATATTAACATCAAATGTATGTACATCCAAGATGAAAGGCGGAATAGTAAAGTTGTTAAGACAGGTGCTTTACAAAATGATGAGAAATACTGAGAAATGGCAAAAACTGGAAACTGGCAGCATGCACTTTATAGCAAAAAAAAAAATTGTTGACATCTATTGGGAAACAAATTAAGAACTATAAAGAGCATAAATAGATTCTTGGATATTGCTGGAGTGTAGGTTGCCAGGACCTTAACAAAAGGAGAAGGGGAAATGTTTTTATAGATTATCAAAATCTGTAGCAAGGCACGTTCTTTCATCTTGGCAGGATTTTAATTACTTTGCTGATGATTGGCATGCAACTATGTTCAAATGAAGGAAGAGCACATATTTTGAGAGCTGTTTCAAGGATTGCTTTCTGATACACTTCATTGAACAGCTTCAGTGGTTAGAGGCTATTTTGGACTATAGCCTAGAAATGGCTCTGAGTAGGATAAATAAGGCTGAAATAGAAGAAAGTTGCTGTTTCACACTATAATCATGATAACCTTCATTAAAAAATACTCTTGAGAGGTCAGGAAAGAAACAAATACATTATAGAGAGAAGTATATGAAATCTTAATTGGAAGAATTCTGAAATGCTTCGATAAATTTTGATTGTATCCTTAATAGAAATAAACAGCAGCAGTAGGGCTGTGTTTTCCTTTGTGTTTCAAAGCACTTGTGAGTGTGTGTGTGTATTTGTGTGTGTGTGTGTGTATTTGTGTGTGTGTGTACATACCCATACAAAATCCTGAGCAAATGATAGGAACAAAGAGTTTCTGTGGGTTGCTCTGTCTTTCTGAACTCCCTTCCTAAATGATGAATTAAAACATGGTAGGACAAGACATAACAAGAGCAACAGACAGACCATGGTGTGTTCTTGACAAAATACATTGTGTACTGTTATTTCCCCAGGTGATTCATTACCCTGCATTATGGATCAGGAGCAGGAGAGTGTTTAGAAGCCAGGATACTCCATAAATATTCTGTTTTTTCTCTCTATGATTGTCCCCAAGGCTTAAGAAACATTTAGAAAGCTCATCTGTGTAGAGCCCACCCTGAATATCCCAACCCAGGATTTTTTTTTTTTTTCAAAAGTGATTTGAGATTTGTGGCTTTGTATAGACTTTGCTTAATAGTATTTGCTTTCACTTTTCATTCAAATGCATCCATAATGTGTCCTATTTTTTAAAATATAGGCTTACAGGTTAATTTTTAAAAGTTATTGCTACCAACAGTGTAGGACGGATTCCTTTTCTCCACACCCTATCCAGCATTTATTTCTTGTAGACTTTTGGATCGCAGCCATTCTGACTGGTGTGAAATGGTACCTTATTTTGGTCTTGATTTGCATTTCTCTGATAATGAGAGATGTTGAGCATCTTTTCATGTGTTTGTTAGCCATCGTATGTCTTCTTTGGAGAAATGTCTATTTAGTTCTTTGGCTCATTTTTTGATTGGGTTATTTATTTTTCTGGAATTGAGCTGCATAAG